>VYZS01076481.1:6029-17452 GCA_013400695.1 Neodrepanis coruscans | reverse complement strand
TTCCCATTGGAATGGGCTGCACAGGGAGTTGGTGGAGTCACTGTTCCTGGGTGCGCTTAAGGAAAGATTGGATGGCATACTTAGTGACATGGTTTAGATGATGGGATGATGTTGGGTAGGTTGATAAGTTTGGTAATTGGTTGGACGTGATGATCTCTACAATCTTTTCCAACCTTGTTAATTCTGTGTATGAGGTACAACATAAAATAAATTTGGATCTGTTGCATGTTTGCATCTCTTAATACTAGAAAGACTTATTAGATTACATCAGCAAAAGCAGTATGTCCTCGTAGTGCTGCATGTGTTCGGCATTAGGGCCAGTGTTAGTGTGGGAGTTCTGTCTCCAGTTACAGAAAACACAGTAAAGCACTTCTCTGAGGTGCCACTTGTCCCAACAACCACAGCAGATGTCATTTCTGTGTGGATGCTCAAGGTAAAAATGGTTTCTCCTCACAGATAATACGGTGTAGGTTTATCTAGTAGGCTCAATGAGTAAGGTGAGGCATACATGCTAATTAGTGTGGGTAGCAAAGGATTTGAGTATGTTTGGCAGGTCCAAGTTATTTCCTGTTGAGGTATGATATGGATGTGATCAGGAAGAGTCATACATACATTGTGTCCAACTGACACAAACTTTGACTTGAGAATACAAACCTAAACTCAAGCACATTTATCAAAGTCAGCACAGATGGGAATTTTAGTGTGTTTCAAGATAATCTCTTTCAAACATAGCTCAAAGAGTAGTGTAGTTGGGATTAAACAGAACAGTTAGATTCAATTATATTTTAATTGAAGAAGCTGTATTGGTTTGAAACATCTAGTAGAAAAACCTGAAATTTATATATTTTATTACAAATCAGACAACTTATGATTTCTACCTTAATCATAATTGCATATTAAATACTTTTTTTCACAGAAACTCTACTTTAAATCTGAAACCATCATGTATTTAGTTATTCGTTAAGTGCCTGAATTTCCATTCTTTCATGATAAAAATTGTGGACCTTTAATTTAAGTTTTTTACTTCAAAATTCAGTTTTAGTAATACATGACTAATATACTCAGACAATACCAATTACTGTATTATTTACTATTTGCAATGGATAATTTTACAGGTTTAGGTAAGGATTTGGATGCTATGACAATAGCATATAAAATAGTATGTCTTGAACTGTTAGGATAAAGGCTCGTTATTTTCTTGCGAACTACTGGGACTAGATTTTGGGCTCTTCTAATATTTGAAGATCATTGATTTTTAAGTTGTGTTTTGATACATCATTTGGTTTTAAATTTATCTATCAAGGGCTTTACTGTCTTTTGCAGAGGTCCAATAGGCATACTAAGTTAAGCAACCAATATATATGATATATGTTTTACACCTGTAGTTTCCAGAGATATATTTACCAAAGAATTATGCACTAATTACATGATATTCTTCATAGAAATCTTTGAGAAAATGCCCTGAAGATGCCGGTGGTGAATAAATGCTTTAGGTTTAATATTCAGGAAAACAAGCATCTCAAAGAGCAAGTGCATCCTGCTCTAGAAAAGAATAAACTAAAATTAATAGAATCAGCAAAAATTAATTCAAGATTTAATCTGGCACAAAAAACATCTAAACATAATTTGCCATGAGAAGACGAAAGCAATGCCACCAGTGCAAATTAAATGCTGGGGGTTTTTTCCTATAAACTGTTCACAAAAAACAGTTAAGATTTCATACAAAGCAGGCATATGCTTTCTCAAAAGGGTTGTTTGAATTTGACAGATATCAGTTAACATTATCCATTTGGCTATCTTGTAAATTTTAAAGCAATTTGCTTCAAAATAACTCTTGCTGTATAATGTAGTTCAGAAATAGATGTCAATGCAAGTGATGAAATTAAAAAGCCCAGGTTTAGGGGTTAGGGAAATAAAAGGTGAAAATAAGAATGATATGTAATGCTTATATTTGTTTCTAATAACCTGTAGTCACAAAAAGGAAGGATGTAGCAAATGCTAATAAACCAAGAATACACATCAAAAGTAACACAAATGTTGATGGCTGTTCATAAAATTGTAAGCTCAGTTGAAACAACAGAATCACCAGGAGTAATCATTAGTTCTGTTTTGCAATAGAACAAAAAATATATATAAATTTCATAAAAAAAATATCTTCCTATCATTGCTAAAAAGTCAAAAACACTGTGGCACTTTCATGCCTCTTTTTCAAAATGTCTCTTACGTTCATTTTCCTACAGATAAGAGAACTGTGTGGCAAATAAGCTGACAGTTTTGAACAACTTTTTGGATAAGTAGTACAAAAAAACCTATTTTTCTTGATTCTTATTTTATGCTTATAATTTTTATTACTTATATGGAAGTCTAACCAAAATATTTACAATCATTTTATTTTTGTCTCACAGCGGGCTTTTTATACCTTTACTATTTTTTCCTTATGATCCCCCACATGTTCATTTTCCTGACAGGGATCCATACCAAATTAATAACATGGAATCAAAAGGGCAGGCACCACTATAGAAAAGAAATCTTCATTGATCATATCAAGAGGCTAGAGTTACATGCAGAGAAGTTTGGATTTACCTGGAAAAAGCCTGATTGCCCATTCTTCCCCTTGAGATTGTGGTAATACAACCAGCTTTTCATAAGCCTTAGGTTTCTTATCTCCATTTTGAGCCATCTCTTTAGAGCCAGCACTGATCAGACCTCTGCTAGCTTTTATAATCCTACTCTTTTTACTAAGATGAGTTTCATTATGGTTAATACTGGTGGCTGCAAACATTTTGTTTATAAGGCTGTCTGCATTACTATTATCACAAGAGAAATTTGGATATAACGTATGGAAACTCTTAAAACCTGAAGAATATATAGCCAGTTGACAGGTTTATAAACTAGAAATTCTCTTATCTGTGGAAATGCTGCTATGGTGAAGTGAGCTGGGACGGGGTGGATGTTCAATCTATTTTTTCATGCTGTACTGCTATTGAAATAGCTGTTTGTAGACTTCAGCAATTTGGATTCCAGATCTAAATATTTGATCTGATTGCTAGGTTCAGAGAAATTATGTCTGAACTGCTTCAGAGAAACATATTCAGAAAAATACTCATAGCAGATACCACACTTGAAACAATTTGGAAAGTCAACGAGGCTGATGTGAAAGTGCAGATCTCCCTGGCCAATAAAAAGTGACCAGCTACAATTATCACAGTATAATACTTCATCTGAGTCTGTGCCAAATTTCATTCAGAGGGACACATCTCATATCAACAAATTTGTGTACAGCAATCTCAGATTCACCTGGCTACATGTTTTCATTCCCTTAAACTTGTAAATCTCCTGAGTAGAGTCATTAATTACCCTCTGCTCCATTTCTCTGTTGATATAGCTGTTCAGTAAAAGCTGTTTTCCAGGGTGTTATTTCTTTTCTTTCTGGGCCTTCTGCTTCTCTCTATCTGCAGGTATACATAGTCTGAAAAAATGAACTAACAACTATTTTGGTAATTAGCGCCTCTGAGTCTTCTGTATAGAATAAAAGACTAAGAAAGATCTACCTACCAGTGAATCATTGTGGTTTCCAGGTCTTTAGTTACACTGCAAATTTTTACTTTATATGTGTGTTTTCTTGTGAAGTAACTGTTGACTTACAGAAAAATATACTATAATTTTTCATGGTCTATCGGGCTTCTGTGCAAGTAAGACCAGTATTTAATCTGATTCCTAAATTGATGAACATAAGGAGTAGTTTTGAATCAAGACCATGTATTAAACTTAAATTATCAAAAAAAAAAAAACCCAAACATGCAAAATATTCCACTATTAAAAAGACCAAACTAACAAAAAAGCCAAACAGAACCATGTTGTCCATAAACGAATAAAAAATAGTTTTAGACCAATGTAGGCAGTTAACTTGAATTATAATCAGTGCAGCAAGTGAGAGTCAACATGTTAGAGTGGATCTGGCAGATTAGGCCCTTCTTTAGACTTTAAAATCAAAATTTACCTAATTAATTAATTAATTAAACCCTTTGTGCTTCTATATTTTATTAATCATTATAATTGAAAATAGCAAGCTGATTGACAGTAAAAATCATATCCTGAATTAGCTGTGAGCATCCAATACCTTGAAGTTGATTCTGATAGTTATTGCATGATGGCTGTGGTCCATAGGTAATAAGGCTTGAGTGCTCTTTGATAAGAGAAATGAGAACAAAAGCAACCTTGTCTTCTTCTCTGAGTTCATCATCAACATTTTATGCCTCTTGGTACCTCCACTCAAAAGGGATCTCAGATGCTGATCCAGTTGATGCTTATCTTCATATTTTTTTATGGTCATCCTTTTTGTATATTAGGCAGGGTGTTCTACCTATCTGCAGTCCCTTATAGTTATCTTGTTCATTGTTTTCTATCTTGGGATTACAATTTCTGAGACTTTGATGGCTCCTGCATACCACTGCTCATAGCTTTGCTTACACCTTTGCTGATCGCATTGTTCCCATACTTGAATTAAATGCTTATATATTATGGCTGGTATACCACCTGAGTGTCACAAAGGTTTTATATGTTGCTGCTGGTAACACTATTTTGATAGGTTTATATTTGTATTGAAGGCAAATCATAAATAATATTATTCTCTTTAGTGCAATTTTAGTTTGTAGGTTTCACAGACCTCTACTATGATTGCAATGCCATCTTCTCCGTCCACTTGTTCTACTTTTTGCCCTAACAGCAGTCATGCCATTTGTGTACGGGGCCAAGTCGAGCTTAGAATCCTAAATTTACAATGTAATCTGTATGGGAATTAGAAACACCTTCTAAAATGTGTAGGGTCTGGCTAAGATGGAGTTAATTTTCCCTATAGCAGCCCTCATAGTACCCACGTTGGGTGCTAAAAAGGGCTGTAGTGGATTGGCCTTGTCTGGATATCAGGTGCCCACCAAAGCCACTCTTTCTCTCCCTTCTGCAGCTGAATAGAGGAGAGAAAATATAGTGAAAGGCTCATGAGTTGAGATAAGGACAGGGAGAGATCACTCACTGATTACTGTTATGGGCAAAACAGACTTGACATGAGGAAATTAAGTGAATTTATTACCAATCAAGCAGAATAATAAGTAAAACAGATCTTACAAACATCTCCTCCCTACCCCTCCCTCTTTCTCAGGCTCTACCTGCTCCTTGTTAGCAGTGCAGGGAGATGGGAAGTAAGAATTTTTTGTCAGTTCATCACGTGTTTCTGCTGCTGCTTCCTCTCCAGGGAGAAGAGTCCTTCTTCTGCTTCAATGTGGTATAACTCCCACACCAGACAGTCTTCCATGAACTTCTCCAGTGTGAGTGCTTTCCATGGGCTACAGCTCTTCATGCACTGTTTCAATGTGGGTCCCCTTCCACGACCTGCAGTCCTTCAAAAAAAACCTTCTTCGGTGTGGGTCCTCTATGAAGTCATAAATCCTGCCAGGAAACCTGCTCCATCATGGATTCCTCCCTCCATGGGTCAGCAGGGCCCTGCCAGGAACCTGTTCCAGCACGGGCTTCCCACAGCATCACAGTCTTTTTTTGGGCATCCACCTGTTTCAATGTGGATATCCTCCACAGGCTGCAGGTGGATCTCTGCACCTCCATGGTCCCCCATGGGCTAGAGGAGGACAGCCACTTCACCACCGTCTGCACTGTGGGCCACAGAGGAGTCTCAGCTCCAGTGCCTGGAGCACCTCCTCCGCTTCCTTCTTCCCTGACCTGGGTGTCTGCGGAGGTATTCCTCTCACGTAATCTCACTCCTCATTTCTCTGTCTGCAGTAACTTCTGGGCAATAACAATTTTTTCTCTTACTAAATATGTTATCACAGAAACCTTACTACCTTTCTGGTTGGCTTGTCTTTGTCCAGCAGTGGGTCAGTCTTGGAGCCAGCTGGCATTGGCTGTATTGAACATGGGGGCAGCTTCCACCAAAACCTTGATATGCAAGCACAATACAATAAGACTTTTCCCTGTCATGAAATACAGAATAATTTGAGTATAAGAGAAAACTGGCATAGAATATTTTCTGCTAATATTGGTCAAAACATATTTCTCATCTTGCTCAAAGTATTACCTCAATCAAGATTTCTCATGGAGGTTAAGTCAGTCCATCATTTATTAGAAATTTTGAATAGAGCACAACTATAAAAGTTCTTTTAAGCCCATTCTCTCATGAAAGTGCAGTAATTCCAGTGTAAATCAGTGTTTACTTGGTTTAAAAAAGAGACTAAACTCCCTTGTGTATGGGTAAATTTACACTAGAGATGTTTTCAGTATAATTATTTAATAAAAAAATTCACATACTATTTAATTATTTTTCTACTAGTGAACATTTTCTGCACAGATCAGACTGAATTCATTTGATTGGTGAGTAAAGAAGTCAGCTCTCCCCGTTTCAATATATTCATTGATTGTATCCATAAAAGTCCATTCAATCACCCAGCATGTTTTTCCTTTTGTGCAATGTAAGACTTCAAGTTAATTCCTGCTTACGTTAGAGCAGCATGGGGGAACCAACCTGCATTTAAGAATTTAGGAATAGCAAATGCTTATTACTTGATCCAAATGTGTGTCATGCTATTCTTAAAATTATCTTATTTATAATTTGAATATATTTATCTACAACTACACACCATCAGGTATTATTATGTATTTTTGCCTAATAGACTGAAGAAACTTCTCGTGTCAATCGTCTGTTCCCTTCGATTTTAAATCTTATTTACTAGCAACATGAGTTCTTCAATTCTTTCTGTATTTCTGATCTTTTAACTTGTTCCATCTAAGCGATGTCTGATGGCAGCTCCAAAACTAGGTGTTAGTAGCCTAAAATTTCAGCAATCTAAGATCTGAGCTAAGAAAGTTTGGAGATTTCCCAGAGACATTATATCACAATAGTTTTATTTATATATCCACAGATTGCTTCCTATGAATTATTCCTATGAATTACAGCATGACAGTCAATATTTTTTCTTAACAAATTATTCACCTTCCTCCAGGTATTTCTCAGACCTCTGCTTTACACGATAGTGTAAATTAAAGTGCAATTAAAGTGTAATTTTTTCCGCTGTGCATTTTTGGCTGACTGTATGCTTAGCTGTACTTAACATTTTTCATTATGTAGATCAAAAATGGTCTTATTCAACTATTTCAACCATATTTCTCCTAGCATGCTCAATGAAGAATAATGCCTTCCAACCAAACATGGGCAATAGTAAAACACAAAAAAATATCAAGTCCAATAGAATCCCACTAGAAACTGAGAGATAATTTTAACTCTGTTAAGTTTGAAACTTTCAGCTAGACAGTTTTGCATCTATTTATTGTGTGTGACACCAATTTTGTACCCTCCTTCTTTATTAAACAAAGTGTGGTACAATATCGAGATAAAAGCTCATGGTGCAATGGGTATATTTCATGAATCCCATTTTAAATGTCAACAAAACTTGTAGTGTTGTTGAAAAAGTTGTCAAGTCAGTCTGATCAGATTTATTTTACATAAATCCACTTTGAACGGCATTAATTAATTATCTAATTCCTTTATTTCTTTAGTAATCAAGTTTTCTCTCAGCCTCTTTCCATTACTTTTTCTGAGATTAATGTCAGACTGGCAGGCCTAACATCATTCGCCTCATCCAACTCAACTTCGTTGAATATTATCACAGCATCATCTTTCTTTCACTCTATGGATAACTTCCCCAGAATTCTAAAAAATGTAGAAAATCAATATTAATAGTGCAGAATATTCATTGGTCAGATATTTTGTAACAAATTAAGTAGATTCTTCGATTAAAAAACATCAAACTTTAGCACATACTAAACAACATTAACCCAATAATCAAGGAAGAAATAGTATACCTTTTATCAAATAGTCTAAATAAAAAAAATATAAATACATCTGATATTTTCATAAATATAGAACAGAACAAGATAAATATGATCATTTATGGAAAAAAAATTAAATTAGAAACAGAATTTTTTGTGACACACAAAACATTCTACTTTTTAACCTTACATTACCTACATCTCTCCATGTGTATTTCTAATTTTCTTTCAAATTCCTAAATTCTACCTGTATTTGTAACATAGAGATGTCTTAATTAATTATTTAGATACAAGTTGTGGAGTTTCCATCTTTGGAAATAATCAGAAAGCTATCTGGACATGGCCTATGAGCTCTAAGTATCCCTGCTTGAGCAAGGGAGCTGGACCAGATGCCCTCCACATGACCCCTCCTTACCTCAACTATTCTGTGATCACATGAAGATAAGATCTAATCACAGAATATTCTGAGTTGGAAGCGATCCAACAAGGATCACTGTTTCCAACTCTTAAGTGAATGATCCAGACAGGGTTTGAACCCACAATCTTGGTGCTACTTGGTGTTACTAGCACCCGCTTCTAACCAAATGAACCATTTTCCCTGAGTCAAATCTAACAATTCTTCACTAAGGAAGCTGCCATTTGTAATTTTTCTGGTTTTTAATTAATAATTTAGTTTGATCTTCAGGCGTTTGATCTTCCAGTGTTTGAAAGATGCACAGAATTCTTCTTTCGCAGGCTGAGGATTTCACCCCAAGTCCTGTAAATTAGAAGTTAGAGTCAGTCACACTCTTCAACAGAGCAATTTATTGGTCTATGTCAGTTAAGAGTATTTCCAAATTAATTGACTAAATTCATTAGTCAGTTGTTGTTTCTGAGTGATAACTGGTTACTTTACAAAAGTATTCTCTTTTTCTTTCTGCCTACTCAGTTCTTCTTCAGTACTATGAAGTTGATTCAAGGATACAATGACAACTTTACTTGCAATGTTTATAAATTAATTTTTCTAGCTTTAATGCCAAGACAAATATTTTTATTTATATATGGAATAAGATATATAGACTATGTATAATATATCTTTAAATAAAACGTATCGAGGGTGGATTCAGTTCCCTATTAAGACAGTGTATTTAGGTCTATACACGTAGTTTTCTGAATCTATGCTAAATATACCGTTGCACAGAGTCAATGCTCTCTAAAAGTCTTCAAATCATTCAAGTCATCTACACAGCTCTGGCATGGTATTCAGAGGAAACCCATGATCTTTCACTATTTCAGGCCCCTAGAAAACACAGTCAGGGTATACTGAGTACACAGTGTACCGAGATTTCAGCGACCATAAAAAATGAAGGCTAGTTTCAATTGCCTGAAGACAGGTGTCCAGTGCCATCTAAGATACTCTACACGATCTCTTTCTCAGATTTAGAAATCTGTGTTTTAAAGGGTGGAGCAGTGAAATCTAGAATGAAGCTCCTAATCATCCAGGTTATCCTTTTCTGCAGAGAGGTTTTCCCTTTCTGATGTACTTTTCCTTCATTTAAAAGCATTTCAGCCACTTTTGAAACAGAAAGAACACTTATTTTGTATTGGCATAAATTTGTACATAATTATTTCTATGGAGCAATTACAACAATTTCTATGCAATTATCAACTCCTTGAATTAATGGTTCTTAGTAATGTATATGACTGATACTCTCTTCTTTGAACATGCATTTTCCCTGTACCAAAAAAAAAAAAAATTGGTTTTGGTGAAACAAAGTTGTGTATCTTGATTGTGGCATTTTTGCNGTTGTGTATCTTGAATGTGGCATTTTTGCTTTATTGATGTATAATTGCAAAAGTTATTTATATACTTGGATTTTCAAATAAAAGTTCATGATTGATGTAGCAGAGTCTTAGAAGCAGCAGTTCAAGATTAATTTCTAATTTCAGCTTCCTGGAGAGGTTACTATTTTTTTAGTTAATAAAATCTCTTTTCTTATTACATTTCAATATGAGTTTTTACATATTATAATTCTGGCATTTCAAATTCAGAATTTTCTTCTTATCTCCATGTTTGCATTTTAATTGGATGAGACTATCCAGAAGATTAGAACAAAAATGGTAACTTGTACTTTTAAACTTTTATTTAAAAACTCCGAGGAACTGTATGACTTTTGGCTTTACTGTGCTGTTGTTTCACTACAAAACCAAGCGAGGCAGAGTGCATTTATGGCTGTTTGGAGTGTTTGACAAATAGTAAAGGAAAATTGCTATATAAGCAATGTATAAATACAGTCAAGCAATTTATTTCTCATTTTCTAAGAAGCAATTTGATAAGAAAATGTTTGCAGAATTAAGTGAATGGCTGCATTATACATGTTAGTAAACAGACTGGATTATTTCCTTCTTTCTCCTTGTGATAAGCAACTTTGCACTTCCTTAAGTGTCACTTTATTGGTGTATGAATAATTCAGCTTTTGCAACTAACTTATCTCAAGAAGGAGTGCTATCCAGTACTTTTATTTTCCCTTTCCTTTTATATTCTTTGTCAGCTCCTTCTTGTGAAGTAAATTGTTGAAATATAGACAAAAGGGAGATAACAATTCCTCAAGGCACTGTGAGTGAAACAAAGGAATATTCATTTTGCAGCAGTTGTTCTCGATTTATTCTTGACAGGTGTAATTGAATTAGATTTCCAGGAGAAATACAAATGTTGATTAGAGATGACAAGCATTTTTTGACAGCTTTTTGTAGCTCCAGCATGCTGTATGAGTAATTCAGTAATATATGAATGGACATAATACTACCAAATTCATTAGTTAAGGTCAACATTCATGCTTGTCAAGTAGCCAAAATTCAGACTGAAAGTGTACTAGTTCATATAAGCAATGCTGCATCATCATTCATGAAAATTCAGTCACAGAGAGTGCTGGAATCCAGTACTCATGTATTTTTAATTGATTGACTTATTCACTGTGAAATGAAAATTCTGGTCAACATGGATGTATGCAATATAAAAGGTGGGTATCATTGATTTCATGCTTAGATTTTCACGTATTTTATTTTTATTTGAATGAGAAAAAACAAGAAGCTTTTTCAACATTTTAATATGTGTAACAAAAAAGGTCAGTAAGTCTCAGAACTGTTGCACATGGTGAAGCCATTATATCATAGTATTAACAATTTAGGTGGAAATTGGAGTTGCGTCATTTGCCTCAGCTTGTGACTTTAAAAATGTGTGCTTCAAGACATTTAAAATGCATTTGGACATATAAAGAAGTAGATTGTTTTAAAGACATGCTTTAGATAACAGAGGTATAGATGTATAGATGCAGCTATACTACCTTACTTTTTTTTGGTGACCATAATAAAAAAGTGCCCTGCTTGTTGTTAAAGCTCGTTTGAAAGTTCTTTTCATTAGTCTTTTCTGTTCTTTTTGTGATACTATGGAACCAAAATGACTTCATATTAAAAAAATCAGAATTCCTTAAATTCCAGAACTCCCAAGGCCTATGTTATATATATCTGATGGTTGATGGTGATTAATTATATACACTAATTTGGCATATATAAGATCATATTAAAAATCAAAATAAAACATTCTGCAGTAC
>VYZS01076473.1:0-29590 GCA_013400695.1 Neodrepanis coruscans | reverse complement strand
ACGGGGAACAACAGCGAGAAGGGAGACCAATAAATATGCTTACCTTTTCTTCACATTTCCTGTGGCAGGCATACTTGCAAACTAAAATGAAAATAAATAGAATATATGAGTAGGAGTAGGTAGATTGTCCCCTCCATTTCTTTAGGTCAGCTTTCTACAAAAGATCAGGCTAAACTCAATTTTATATAAATAAAAGCATTCACATACTTAAAAACAAAACTAAACTAAAAAAACAAATGCTTTAGTTTTCACCCATTCCTGATAGTTACAGTAGTGTTACCAGATTTGTGCATTCTGTAAGTTTATGATAACATATATCTGGTTAAATGTCATGGGTTGATTATCTTGACACTTTTACAGCATCATATGTCCTGGAAGTGTTACAACTTAAATAACAAGGTAATAAGATCAAATTGTTGCCAGTGTAATCTGTGAACCTTGGTCAGCAGTTCCAAAGACCTAAGAAAAGCAGGTTGACTTCAAACTCACAGTCACCATAACTGGCCAGACTATACTTTCAGATTATGAAATTCAGGTTATACAGTGTTATAAACATGTACAGGTTAAACAGTATTTCCAAGAGGTAAGCACTTGATGTTTTTTAAATTCCTGCTTCTTAAGAGCAGGAAAGGATGAATTGCACCAGAAAGTTTGGATTAGAAAACAGCACTTTACTTAAAAAGTAGGCAGATGAGCAGCGATGTAACTATGATGGAGCAGCACAATCTGACACAGGCTGGTTTTAACTGATTTTCCATTTACATGCTTCTTCACTCTGAAATTCACTTTATTTTCATGCAATGGAAATTCCATGTCTATTCTTTGGGTTACCATGAGCTAAACTGTATTTTAAATCCAGGAAAAATTTAGTTTTTCAGTCTCCAAGATCAGTAAACTACAGAATGTCATAGAAGTTTAACTGCAAGATTAACTAGGGCCTAACCTTAGACCACTGAAACTGAAAGTCATGCTTGTTTCTTGCGACTTCTACCAAGAGAAAGATATTTTACAGCCTGACTCAACAGGAAAGACGCAATTACCAAGGTGTGAGATCAGCAAATATTCATGCTCATACCCTTATGCTCTAATCACTTTGGGGGGTCAGGGAATAAAGCTGCTCCGTCCACATGCGGAGGTTGGTCTCTGCGCGAAGACGAGTAGCAATGTTACCGTGGCCACGTCCAGAGCCGAAAGAGAAAGATGGCGCCCGCTCTCCCCTTTTTATAGGGGACTCCTCTTGCGCATGCGCAGATGGCCCCCAGGGGGCCAGCTTTCCTCTGATTGGACGAGCAGCACCCGGGCCCCGCCCCCCACTTGCTCATGGGAGCGCCAGGCCGGACCGGAAGCGACGCCGGCCCCACAGGCCGGAAGTGCATATGCGGTCATGGTGGCTTCTATTCAATCTTTTACATGCTATGTTCACTTATTTTCCCCACATTTAAGTAAGGAACAAGTTCTTTGCTCAAAGTGCTTCACAGGATCAAGTTTCTTTATCCTAAAAACTTATTAGCACTGTTATGGGTTAGAAAATAAAACCATTTCTGCCCCCCCAACCATTACCCACCGGCCGTGGGCGCCGCCACGCCGCAGGTGCTGGGGCTGTGCCGCCGTGCCGTGGCGCAGTCAGCGCGGCGGCCGCCAATGCGGACACGGCCGTGGCACTGAGGGCGCCACCATCACCGGATATGCACTTCCAGCCTGTGGGGCCGGCATCGCTTCCGGTCCAGCCCGGCGCTCCCTTGAGCAAGCGGGGGGCAGGGCCCGGGTGCTGATCATCCAATCAGAGGAAAGCCGGCCCCCCAGGGGCCATCTGCGCATGCGCTAAGAGGGGTCCCCTATAAAAAGGGGAGAGCAGGCGCCATCATTCTCTTTTGGCTCTGTACGTGGCCACGGTAACATGGCTACTCGTCTTCGCGCCAAGACCAACCTCCACGTGTGGACGGAGCAGTGATTCAGCAGCGGCAGCCTGGTGTGGTATTCCCTGGGGGTGAACTTTTTTGGGGTCGCGTTTTCTCATGATTTTCTGGGGGGGTGGACTGCTTTTTCGGGGGTCGCGTTTTCTCGTGATTTTCCGGGGGTGGACTGCTTCTCGGGGGGTCGCGTTTTTCTTGTGGTATTTTCCTGGGTGAGTGGATTAGCGATTTTCCGCGGCCATAGCCCGGTTTAAAGGCCCCATCAGCACTGAAATTCCTTCCCGGGGTTGGGGAAGGGAAGGGGAAGGGGGCTCGCGGTTTCTAACTGGCTGAGTGTTTTTCTTCAGAAAGCCGAGTGGGGGCTCATGCTGGTGTAGGTCCTCAGGTCGGTCGCGGGCCTTCTCTAATTATCCCGGTGTCTCTTCCGGAGCCCCCAACAGAGAGACCAGCACTATTCCAGAGTGTTCCCATCCCAACACGGGCTCTGGGAAAGCTTAATTTGTCTGTTTTGCACTTTATTGTCAGTTTTCTGTGAGTGTGAAATAAACTGTGTTACTTGTGTGTTTTCCTTTTTTTGGGTGTGTGTGGCTTCTCTCGGACATCTCTTGTCAGTACCATGCTTTTTAGTGGTAAAACCACGACAAGCACTCATGCAAATACACTACTATTTGTATTGATAATGAGCTATAACCATATACCACTCACAAATGCTATCACCTTAAAGCAAATGGAAGACTGATTTTAATCCATAAGGAAAAACTTCATTTTCTTGCTTGACAGCATAGGGGATAAAGCATTAAATTCCTTAAGTGATTTCACATACTGAAAATGGCTGTTTAGTAGAATCTATACTTTACATCAGCATGATTAGCTTCGGCTTTGCAAAAGGCTAAGAGATGCTCTAAAAATATGCTTACTATCTATTTATTCTATAAGCTACTTAGAGATCTCCTGCAAAAACAATCACAAAAAAAACCCACAAAGGAATAAAACAGTAAACCTGCCACAAAGCCCTAACATTACAGACAAGGTTCTCATCTTCTTTATTGATGCTTAAATCTAGATTTCTGAGAGGCAAGATGAAATACAAAACCTAATTTCATTTCATGACAACATCCATGATTTTTCTACTGGTTCATTCAAAACCAAATCACAAATGTCATCAACAAAATAAAATTTCTACTAAAGACGTAGATAACAGTAAATGCAAGCAATGAGTTTTTTCAGCTTTCATATGCAAGAAAAGTCAACGTTTTCTGCTCTTGTGAAACACAACAGTCCCTACTTACTGCCTTTTCTGAAAAGAAATCCCTGTAGTCAGACATAAGCCTAGCGTAGAGAGCAACATCAAGACTGAGTCTTGTAGAAGCACCTCATTCAAACTCATAATAGGGCAAAAACTCCACACATAATTAAAAGCAGAACACTTCACAAACACAGCTATATTGATATATTTATGAGATTCAAAGGAAACAAAGACTAAAGCTTCAAGAGGCAATTAGTCAGATAATGTTGGGCAAAACTCTGACTGAAACAAACTACATATTTTTTCACATGTTTAAATCTGTAATATTTTGAGCATAGAGATCTGATTCATTCACAAAGACTGCTTCACTCTCCTCAGCATACAGAAATAGCCTATTCATATCTAAATCCAGTACTTGCATGGATTAGACTAAGTCATTATCTTCTTCGCTATCTAATAAAGCTGATTATGATAATAAAACTGCACTGACAAATAAGCACTCCAAAATGAGATCACAGGGCAGAGTAGGGGGGCAGAAGTATCCACAGCATTTGAAAAAGAGGAAAATATTAAGGAAATAATATGAATTGGGTATGAGTAAGCATGCAGGCACATTAAGAAATAGTGAACATGTAATGGTTTGGCTTAAAACCGCAGGGGAAGGCAAAGAAAAAAAATAACTCCTTTCCTGTGCCCACATCCGGCTGGGAGGAGTAGCCAGGTTACCAAGGTTACCTCTGCCTGGGTTTTTCCCATCAGCCCCAGAGACCCGCAAGGTGCTCTGGGAAGGGGCTGGGATTATAAAACCTGCGGGAAAGGGCACCCACCCTCTCTTTTTCCGGGACCCTGGAGCTGAAAGCAGGGTGCCTCTACTCAACAAGGCCTTGAGGACTACCCCCCGGACCCTACTGCCTACTACCTCTTCTCCATGGAGCTCCCTGAGGTCGCCACTGTTTTTCGTCTCCCCTTGCCTAAGAGGACCCTTTGGGAGGACGTCTTCACAGACGCATCACCTCTGAAGAGACTGCCGCCTTCTTTTTTCCCACGGATATATTTTTGTTTTGGGGTTTGTGGGTGCCTGCCTCTGGGTCTCTCCTGTGTTCTTGGGAAGGGTGTCCTCCTCCTTGTGTTGCTAGCTTTTTTCCCCACAGCGAGGGTAGGGGGTGGGGTTGTTTGGTCCGGGAGCATGGTGTAACCTCTATTTCCCTTCCCTTCTCGAGTTGCACGTGGTCTTTGTGTGGGGGGTGGGGTTGTTTGGTCCGGAGCACGGTGTAACCTCTATTTCCCTCCCCCCTTCCCTTCTCAAGTTACACGTGGTCTTTGTAGGGGGTTGTGTGTGTGTGCGCTCCCCAGGGTCTGTTCTGGCTGGCACTCATAGCACCCTCTGCTGGCCATAATAGAGCAATTACACCCGTTCATTTCCCCATATATCTATATTCAATAAATTGCTGCCTTCCCTATACATCTCTTGTCCATAAACCTAATATTGTCCTAAACCAGGACAGAACAGAATGAGGGCCATGCTGCAGCAGTCAAGTATCTGACTACAGATGTGTAGTGAAGCACCACTGCCTTTCCAAGTACATCCTTTCACAACAAAATTCACACGGGTCTCTCCACTACAGCTGCTAAGATCAAGAACAGTGAGAGATTCCTGAAGCAACACCAACAAATTCAACCACTACCCACAAAGAAATTAATTTGCTCGATATGTCATTATTTAGAATTCATCATGCCACAGCTATGATGACTTCTACTATGTCACAGAACTATCCTGCCTGGGTGGTTTCACCCCTTCAGTCCAAGGCTGGTTTTGACTCAGCCCAGACATTTACAGTACTTGCAAAGAGATAGATTACTTCAATCATTAGAGCACCAGAGAGACTGAATCATGTTGCAATATGCCAGCTTTTTTTTTTTCCACAAAAAGCCTTGACTAGTAGAAATGCACTTTAAGAAAATTTCAAAGGCCAAAAAAGCAGTATCATACTATAACTGTGTCACCCATGTCTTCAGTGCAACGAACACGCAATGGACAAGCATATGAATAACTGAACAATTGGCACACTGTTAGTATGTTAAGGAAAATACACACAACTTACATTTAAAAGGTTTCAACAAGCAGCTTCTACTGAATGCTGGCATTTTTCAGGCACAGCTTACAACTGAAATATTACTCAGCTCTTCTCAAGACTACAGTATAAGTGTACTCAAATTCTTAAATGTGCCTGAAACAGTTCAGAGGACTTGATCAATGTCACACTCTACACGGCTACTTCAGTTCTTCAGATGAACAGCTGAATGTCTGCACCCCACACATCAGTTCGTGTCAAATACCAGACTTTCCAAATTTGTGTTCAAGGATTCTGGCATCGGTTCCAGAAACAACTGTCCCAAGCTGGCTGGTAATAAAATAGAGACCACGCCATATTTAGTCAATTTACTACACTTCAAAACAATCCCTAAACAACAGCTCCAAGAATCCATTTTCTTAAAAGGGGGATAAAGGAGGAGGATGGAGAAGAAAAAAAAAGAGACATTTCTCTGCATCAAAATGAAGATGTGTTAACTCCTTCAAGTTACCAATATTACTGCCAGGGTAAAGACAGAAGGACAAGCATAGTGAATTGTATTTTTCAGACTTAAGATCCAAAATTTTTGTGAAATCAAAGTTCTGTTTCTTACATACTTGCATGTAAGATGCTCTCTGAAACCCATAGCAATGTATTTACAAAGTAACAAACTACTTCTGGTAAACTAACCACAGAATGATTTATGGTTTACCAGGAAAAAGAGCGTAATTTTTTCTGGTAAGGGCTATGCACCTTGACAAATTTTAGCATTTAATGGACATATGTTATAGCAATATCCATTTACTCCATATTCATTTACTCCATACAAGTATTCTGTCACACTGCACATGCAGTGAGTATTAAAATATAGCTGCTTTATAAGGACAACCTTGCACTTAAGCACAGCTTTTATCAAGTGATTCACCATGGAGGGGTTTAGTGTGTTTGCTTTTCAACAACTGTGTATGGCAAGGGTAGAAACAAGTTCAGGGATCCTCTTGGAACAGAAACTTGCATATAAATAGAGAATCTAAGAGATGTAACCCAGTTTAATATCTTTCTAATTCCTTTAAAAAATCACTGGCCCAAAAGTATACACTGCACAGGCCTTGATATTAACTTTTAACTTTCTGGTGACAAAATAAATTGGAATAACAAATCACATGCTTAAATGTTTGAAAGACGCATTCTTTCCTCAGCATCTCCAACGCCGCTTCCCCCAAATAGACACATACTATTACAACGTTTTTTGACCGTAATAGAAGAGTCCTTGAAGATCCACAACAAAATGTAATCTAAACCAAGCATATAAAAAGATTTGTGTAATCAAGACTTAGTTTTTATAGCTCCCAATTACAGTCTTCTCTCTTAATACCAAGAAAATGTGTGTCAGAGTGGTGTCAAGCAGTAGTGATAAAGCCCAGAAATTTTAGTACCTAGGCTAGAGTTACCGCTACTGAGCAACATCCAATACCTTCAGGAAATGTTTTGCACAAAATACCATGTCTGTCATTTGACTCCAAAAAAAAGATGTTTTCTTTTTTCTTAAAACATCTTAATTTGGTTTCTGCAAATGCATAGTAAGGCCACTTCAACATGGTCACCTCTCCTCAAAGTAGAACTTGGTACAGAAAGCCATCTATGACCAAAATTTCTGATATGATGGCTGGCTACAGTTAACCATAGTCTGGTTGAAATGGTTTTGTGGATAAAATGTTGCAACATATGGAGCTAGCTGGCTATTTTTATTTTGCAAAGTGCTTAGTAATATTGTGATCAGATTGTTAAAAAAAACTCACATCAACACACACATTTCTGCTGACCTGCTCCTAAACCGCTTTGCAACAACTTCAGAAAAAGATCAAAAGATCAAAATGAAAACCAGACACGCAGAAATTAACCACAGCATTAAAAAGAAGTTGACATGCAATTTTGTGTGAGGCAGTTGTGTGTGACTCTTCCCCCACCCTTTTGTGTAGAGTATGAGGAAAGAGTACTGTAGATGGAAATACTGGCCTCTACATGCAAAAGTAAACACTTCTATTTTTAAGAAGTTATCAGTGTCACATGCCAAAGATGTCACAAGTCTAACAGCCACACTGCAGCAACAACATCTGCTGGTGCATTTCCTACACCTCAAACATGTTCCCAGGTTTTCTTTTTTTCTTTTTTTTGTATTCAGCCAACCATTGTCTCTTCATCTGAATATTGCTCCCAGTACTTCATGACAGTCACTGCAAATATTATTTTTAAAGATGAATATTTCTATATTCAATAAATTGCTGCCTTCCCTATACATCTCTTGTCCATAAACCTAATGTCATCACGCCACAATCAATATGATCAAGTGAAGCCGTTTATTCTATTTCTAACTTGTTCACATGCTTCTAATTCTATTACTATTGGCAGACACTTCTTACTCTATTATTATTGGTTAGCTAAACTTATGAGCACACTTTTATACATTCTAATTGGTTACATTCTCTTCATACATTCTCATCACAACCACAGTAGGTTGCAGTTGGCCTGTTCCACCTGGGGTCTCTGGACTTGTTTTCTTCTTCTCTTGTTTAACTGTTCTCTGCTTGCACCAAGGTCAAATTATCTTCTCTTGCATACCTTTTCATGAGGAAGTTAGGTCAAACTGACTTTGCATACTTTGTTGCATAGCTTTCCCACGAGAAAGCCAGGCCTCGAAGCCTGTCTTCTCATCAAAAGCTGAGTTGTGCATGGGGGGACATTGCCCTCCAAAAATCTTATAACACTGAAATTCTCCAACAGACAATTATGAAAAATTTGTGCAAAGCTTCAGCATTTGTTTACTTGGTGTTGTTCTACAGTAAAGTGTTGTGAATGAGCCTTCCCACAGATTAAATATTCCACTTACTGTTGCTGACAACAGCAATGGAAAATCTTTATTAGGAGAAAAATATTTTGGCACTGCTGCTGCAATAGCATGCCTCTTCTTTTCCTTGACTCTCATCTTCTTCCTATCTTCTAGAAAAATTTTGACTATCAAAGGGTTAGGTTTTGGGGGTTTTTTTGTTTGAGTTGTTTTCTTTTTTCTTCTTTTTCCCTATGCAATTTATAGTCTATCATTTTAACTGCATTCTGTAAAGTCGCGGGTGGGAGGCTTTTTTTGTTTGTTTTTTGTGTGTATGTTGTTTGGGTTTTGTTTTTTATTTCCTATAGATGCTCTTACAAAAGCAGAACACGAGCAACAATGAAAATTTTTCACGTTTTTAAAAATAAAGTACTCATACAGTAAATTTAAGCTTCACCTGCCAGTTAAGTAGGAAATTACTAAACCTTAATTAAGTTTGGAACCAAAGGTTATTTTTAGACCTCCTCCCTCCAGCTAAGCAGATAAGACCATATTGCAACATTTCATCCACAAAACCATTTCAACTAGACTACAGTTTATTGTAACCAGCAATGCACATGAAAAATTAAAAAACAGCTGGACTGTTTCCAGGTTTTTCTCCCATCTTCAGCTGCAGACAATGATCTGTAAGATCTCAAGAGCTTGCACATCTGTCATAGATCTTGAAAACATAACCTGCATAAATTATGCTAAGAGCAAGGATCAAAGAAAAATAAGAGATCAGCTTAAAATGGGTGATCTCCAAAATAAATAAGAAACCCAATGTTGCTAGGAAATTTATTATGTGGGTAAGACCTAATGGGCCTGAAGTTCTGATTTGTAGCAGTTCTTAAGCTCCTACAGAAAATATAAGTGACAAACACCACAACCAAAAGAGAAAATAATACAGTCTGTCCAAAGGAGATCATCAATATGATCCTTAAGGGCTTATAGAGTTGTAGGCATGTTTTCTAAGAGTATTTTTAAAATCTCATTAATGATAATAGATGGGAACACTGCACAAAATCAGTTACCAAGTCTCCACTCTTATCTATTTAGAGAGTTCAGATGCCTAAAACAGAGTTATGCATGTAGCCTGATTTAGTTTCCTGAATCTTCCTTCAGTAACACTCTCCAGTGTTACAACAGTTTTCTTCATCCATCTTTATTTTTTTTTTTTTTATGTTTCTATACATTATTCCTGTCTCCCATGGCAATTTTTCCTCCAGCCTTACTTCTTGTTTTGAAGCCAATTAGAGGGGTGAAAGTTTAGCCAAAAGCATCAAGATTTACTTTGAGGTTACTCTCCCCATGTAGCATATCAAGTTCATCTCATTCAAATTATACACTCTCATGAATTATACATTTTCATTTCAGATTTTCATGTTAGAGCAAGTAATTCTAACTTGAATTTACCCTTAGGAATTTTAGGTTCTCTTCAAGTGGGCTAAGCTTATAAAATTGCCTGTGAACGTTAAACATTCCACTAGAGGTGTGTGTCTTGTGCATTTATTTATTTTAAGTTAGTAGGAACTTACCTTAGAGCTTTCTGCCAAAACTCCTCCCCCCTCCCCCAGTCCCCACCGAGATTGTCAATTTTACTGTCTCTCTTAGATCCAGAGAGGGCTGTGTTCAGCCAGGATGCTTATGTACCATTTGAGTACTGCCTACTAATTACAGTGGCTTCTTTTGTATCTCTATATGCTCCAGTAAGTCTTTATTCATCCTTCCCCTTCATGTCTTTGTTGTTGTTATGCTCAACATGTTCATGTGATGAACATAGCTTTCACGTTTCACTATCTAAGCTCTTGCATTGAAATATGAATGCATACCTTGAACAGCTGTGTTAATTAGATTACATTTTACTAAGGTGGAGGACTTGCTATTTATTGTGTGCATCTTTTGTCCAGAAAAGAAGAGTTAACCTTCCCAAGCCTCTGATGCTATAGATGTGCAGTCCACATTTCTTTTTTAAGTCTCCTCCTTACCAGAATAGTACACACTGTGCCACTCATGTCCAGGTCAATATCCACCCATTTCTAAGGGGTTACTAAAGAGACTTCTCTACTATAACTAGATCAATTCATGCAGTCCCACTTGGATATCCTCCAAGATGACTTTCACAAGTAAAATGAAATTTTATAGCAAGAGCCTGGTTCCCTACCTGACTCAACCTTGCTTGAGCAATCTGCAATCTCTCTTCCTTGGAGTTCATTCCTTGGAGTTCACAGCTGTGGGCTATTAATCTGTTCTAGGGACAAAACAGACCATGTTCCTTGGTCCTAAGCCTGCATGTCCTGCTTTAACTTTGGAGGTAATTATCAGGTAATTACTTAGAAAAATAGTATGGTTTTTTGCAGTTTCTCGATGAGTTGGAACCATACATACAAGAGATTCATCACTGTAAATCCTTAAAGTGTTAACTGAAGCAATTATTTTAAAGGCGTCTTAAAACAGTCCCACAGAAGGCAATATGATTTACTGGATCATTAGTCAAGAAAACGTCAGCACACATACAAACACCATGAAAAAGCAAAGAATGATATAATGAAAACCCCTTTAAATTTGATGACAAGCTTTTCGTCCTCTCAAAGATGTCTCATAATATTAATATGATTAGATGAGTATGCCTGTTGCCATAATTAATGATCTTATGGTTAATTAACCAATTTATTGCCATAAATAACTGTAAGATGGTTTAGTTCTGTTGAAATTACAGGGGGTTTATATATGTAATATATTATAAAATCAATAGACTGATAGATCCCATAATATATTAGGCATGTAAGTGCCTAGTAATACCGGATCTTATTTCACAAGGATCACTCCATGGAAACAGAGTGACACAAACACCCCTACTTCATTGCATGCTTTGCAATTTAGAGCTAACTGTAATGCCACTGGCCTAAGCATGATACAAACTCGTGTGGCATTTCTACTTCCTAGTTTTTCTGGCAGAACTGTACCAAGAGACATGCTTTGCACATTATTAAGATGCTTATATGTTATTACCAAGTTTAGCACTTACTGAAAAACAGAATATATAAAACCACATGCAGTATAATCATAAGGCTGTAATATAAGATTAAATATGCATATATTTTTATATATATATGCACATATGTCCACACACAGTATGTGTGTACAATTAGTCAGCTCCAAATGAGTACTAACATAAAAATGTATTTTGACTTGTCAGAAGCAATAAATATTTGATTAAATATAGAGGACTCTTTCTTTTGGGTAACTTCAGCTAACCTCAAATGAGATTTTAAGTGGATCACTAGCCAGCCACAAGCACAGTCACAAACAAGCAGGTGGATTTCAAAGGAAAACATCAAACTTCTTAAAGAAAAATGGCTCCAATTGTCTTCAAATCCTGATCTATGACCTGTTAGCATCTGGAAGCTCTTGAGTATACACAGATACTATAACTTGATGAGAAAATATATTTCTACTATCACCTCACACTACATGCTCAGTTTAACAGTCCAGGAATTACTTACTGTACACCAGTTAAGAATTGTATGAAACCATATGTTAACACAACTTACAGCACAGACATTATTATACAGATGTATAATGACTTATAATAATTATTTCTAAGAAAGCAAGGTGAACTGTATTCTTTATCACACTCAGCTTGCATATAATACCATGGTAAACATTTCTCTATTCACAGTAATGCTAACAGCATATGCCAACATAATTTAACAACTCTTTAGCTAACCTTAATATGGTTTAACATTTATATGGTTTAAAGTAAGAAAGTTTCATATATTTATCTACATATACATGATTTCAAATGAAGAAAGCAAAACTCATATGTAGTCAAACCATCAAGGAATTAAATTTTCAGGAAAAACAAAAAAACCCTAAAAACAAACAACCCCCCTCTAAAGTTCTGTAAGAACTCCTCTAACATATATTTCCAAAACCAACACATTCATAGATAGGTTAGATTAACAAAAAGATACTCAGTTCATTCAAAAAGCCATTAACTGTAAAACCAGTTCAAAATTTATTTTACGGACTAATTGATATTGCATGTAAAGCCTCACGAGCAGCACCCAAACTAGTTAACTATCAACTGGAGGTCAGGAGAGTTTCATCAAAACACAGCTGTACGGTGTTTCAAGTTTTCATACTTATTTCACCCATCACATCAGTGTTACAAGAGCTACAAAATAATACTTCATTATTCAAAACTACTCAAATTGCACAAATCTGGTCTCCAATTTTTTAAATTGCTAGAAAAGTACTTTCTAGAGATTCAGAAGATTCAGAGAACCTAGAAAGCTCTCTGTTCTGCACTAACAATCATTTGATCACAACACAATAAAGATAAATAATAATTTTAAGAAGCAAAAGAAAATAAAGTAAAATAGTCATTTTTAAATATCTATTTTACATACATAAATAAAAATAATAAAATAGAAATTCACATATAAATACATAATTATGACAACTTGTTTGCAAATAAAGTAAAATACTGAATGTTCAACATTTCAGGTAAGTAGCTTAAAAAAATAAAATCAAGAGATTTTATTTTAATATTGCAGGCCTTTTGCTGACTATGTAAATATGTACAACTAGTACATATTATCTGCTTAGCCCTGAATTAAACTGAACTGTACTTCAGGGAAAATCAAATCAGAGCACAAAAGCACTTATGTTTGATATAGTGCTGAAGAGATATGGAGAGTTATGTGGTCCTCAATTTACTGCAAAATGTGCAGGAATCCATCAGCAGCTGTTTGTTCTGTTACTTCATAATGAGAATCTGCATTGTCTAGCTACTAACATGCTTACCAGGCAGGGAAAAAGTCAGAAGCTTCCCCTTCTTCAAATCCATCTTTTCTTTTTGCCACTGTTTTTGTAGAAAAACTGTAACTGAGTATACTTTACTGAAACAGACTGAAGTACACAAGGACAAAGGGACATCGTCATTCAAGGGTATCTTTCATTCAATTGTTCACTGTTCACAGTGAGCTTTTAGGCATGACATTTAGACCTTGCTAATAGCTAAACAACACACCCCCCAAATGACTGCCACATACTAATGAAAGCTTATCTAACCAACACAATACCCAGTTATGGATTTTTTTTTTTTCTTACAACAAGAGTGATCACTAGATAAACAACAAATACTACATACTGACCAATCTGGAGCCTTCCCCTCCCCTCATTTATCTGCAACTTTCCTTTAACTGATAAGATACAGTCTGGAAGGAACCTGTAGTCTGTACAAAGAGCCGTTATTTTTTGAGAAGAAACTGTTAAAAAGCAAGATTTTTCTCATTAATAGACAAAGAAACTTTATTTGCTCTTGACTAAAGGCTTTTCTTCTCCCCCACACGCTTCCTGCAATGCCAACTTGCACACTTTCATTCGGCAACGTCAGGGAGAATTTACCAAATGAAGCAGCACCAGGATTTGACTCTGAAACAGCTAGTTTATTTTTCTCCACATTAACAGAGTTTCACAGTACTAGCATACATTGCAAGCACTGCAGTGCTGGCAAGGAATGAAACCACTTCTAGTTACAGCTTTTACAAAACTCTGCTTTATGAAGTCCATGCTGTAAGTCAAAGTACAAATGGGTTCTTATTAAATGGAAACTAGAGTCATCACGTCATTGAACAAATCCTGTTTACTTCCACCCCACAGATAAGTATCAAACAACTAACAATCAAAATGTAACAACAGCAAAGAAGAACAGTGGGTCTGCCTGGTGCTCATATCAGCAAAAGGGGCTATGTAATAGTATCAAGGGGCTCCTTCTGAAAATTGCATCCAGAAACCTAGAGAAAATTATCACAGTCTGAGTTAGATATAGACACAGATATATCAGAGACATGAAAGTATTTTAATGGGAAATGTGTGGTTGAGCCACCATCTCCAGAGGCTTTTAAAAGACACACAGATGTGGCACTTAGGGATACAATTTAGTGGTGCACTTGGAAGTGATGGATTTATGTTTGCACTCAATGATCTTAGAGGTCTTCTCCAGTCTAAATGATTCTATGATTCAACATACTGATCCTCTTCTGGTACAACACTTTCTACACTGAACCTGAACAAGAGAGTCTTTTGGCAGTTTTTCACTAAGCGGGCTTCCTTCCAAAGTTACTATTTCTGCTAAGTTGAAAACATGTAAATCGTAAGAACTTCAGAACCAATCTCCAGAAGGACAGACAGGAGAAATACATTGAAGAAATGCACACAAAACTACCATTCCTATGATAACAATTACAATGCTGAACATGTAGCTGTTCATCTGCAATGTCTGACCATAGCTCGGGAAATGGCCACATTCCTTCCACATCCGAATCTCTCACCACCCTCTCATACTCAGACGGATCCTAAGATGTCTGAAGAACATGGGAAGGAGGGAGGTGGAATGAGCAGATCCAGCTAGAACTAGAACTTGGTGCAAATATCTCGCAATGAAAACAGCTATTACCTTCTAGATGAAGACACGGAGCATTCTCATTCTAGAAAGTAAACCATGCACACAACAAGTAAAGAAACTGTTTCATTAACATGGAATAACCAGAGTAGAACATTAACCAAGGAGAATCCACACAAGGGATCAAAAGCCCTATATCTGAATAGCTTGTAGAAAAGACCTGTTTCCAAAGATTTAATTTTATCACAGGTATCCCATGGAGAAGAGGGAAGTATGCACAACTCTACACAGCAAAGGAGAAGTGTGACGGGAAACAGCAGTAAGCAGCAATGCCAAAGACCTCTAGAGAGTCTCTAGTCTGTGTATCCAGGAGATCTTTATTCCTTCTGTGAGTGATTAGACTGAATGACTAAGGATTAGATAGAGCATAATGCAACTGGAAAAATAATAAAAAAATAATAAATAGACAGCTGATTTTGTGATTTTTTTTGCATATTAATGTAGATTAAACTTTTATGCCTCAGAGCAAGAGGGTCACACACTTCCTCCATTTGGAGAATGAATTCCAGAGGCCTCTGTCACCTACTGTGCACACAACACTCACATGCTCCTCACAGAGCCTCCACATTCTGGAACCTGTCTGAATAGCACAGTACTAAAAGTACATGATTATACAAGTCTAATTACCTTCTACAGCACCCTATTCCCTGACAAAAGCAGAGAACATTATTGTACAAAGGAAGGAAATAAACTAAAGCAACACTTATACTTAGTCCAGAGGAAATTCCAGAAACATGGATTCCTAGAAATTTTAACACCAATATAAAACTAATTTCCTTTACACAGCAAGAAAACAAACCCACATCACACATTACTCACCTCTACAGGAAATTCCTTGGCTTCCAATTACTTGTTTGCAGATTCCACAGACTCTGGATTTCTTAAAAGACTTGGTTTTGAAGGTATGATACCTTGAAGCTGTTTCTTGAGGCTGGAAGCAAGGAAAATAACATCAGACCTTCAATCAGCTTTCGAGTCATACTTTTAAGTGAAATATATTTTTAAAATAAATATAACAGTAGTGTTATATATACTAGTATATATATTTTAACAGTGGTGTTATATTTAGCAGTATAATAGTAGTACATCAAAACATTCTTGCCCTATCATCCTCACTTGTTCAATAACAAGCTTTTTACTCTCAAGTGTGAGAAACAACAGAATGTGAGGAGCCTCTTGTATATCAGGACACAGACACTGGAATTAATTTTTTATCATAATTTCAGAACTCACTCTGACTTGTCTTTTAAGAGGAAATACAGAATAGTGTCTATGATATAGCCCAAAAGTCTTCCAATCTAAGGTCTTACCTACATAAAAACTAGCATTGGTTCAGGTAAAACTAGCTAAAAATATCCTAAGTAATGCTCTATCACAGTAGCAAATTTAACTCAACTGAAGGTAGGTTGGGATGTCTTAATAAAGTCTCAGTCATGTAATAATTGAAAAGCATCCATGAAAGAAGACTTCAGCACAGATTGCTAACTTTAAAATCCCTTCTATTTCTTACCTGCATAAGAAACATACACTAGCTTAAACTATCATTATTTCCAAAGTGTCATAGCAGCTGAAATATCATGTTAAAATATAATGCAATAAAGAAATTTCTAAATGGGGACAGAACACAAACAGTCAATGCAATGGCTTCTATAACTTCAGAAACATTTATGTAACAAAACAAAGGAAGCTACCAAAAGCCTATGACAGCCATTATCTCCACTGAAAGGCATGTAACAACATACATTTTCACTGAGACTTTTTGGAAATATCAGTTACCTATTAAAAACCAAAAATATATTTCTCCCCAAACCATAAAAATCCCCAAATATCTTTTCATGTTTCTCATTTTCACTTCACACTTGCACCTTACTGTCCTTACACTCAGTACTGAAAACAGGCCTGCATTCAACACTAACACCTGTGCTGAGCTTTAGCAGGATAAGTATCTAGAAGAAGAAAGCTGTCCTTCCACACAGAGGCAGGCCACTGCAGTTGGCCAGGCCAACTTTCACTCATACATCTGATGACAAAGTTCCCCAACGTGTGGGCAACACACAAGGGAACATGGCAACAAGCTATCATGGGATTTCTTTGTGGCTTTAAGCAACTTACAGAATCACAGAATCAGTTAGGTTGGAAAAGACCTCCAAGATCAAGTCCAACCTCTGATCTAACACCGCCATGTCAATTAGACCATGCCACTAAGTGCCACATCCAGTCTCTTCTTAAATACTCCTAGGGAAATGACTCCACACCCTCCCTGGGCAGCCCATTCCAATGCCCAGTCACTCTCTCTGTAAAGAACTTCCTCCTAATCTCTAACCTAAACCTCTCCTGGTGCAGTTTAAGACTGTGCCCTCTTGTCCTACTGTGGTTGCCTGGGAGAAGAGACCAATACCCACCTGGCTACAACCTCCTTTCAGGCAGTTATTGGGTGTGATAAGGTCTCCCCCGAGCCTCCTCTTCAACCGATTAAACACACCCATCTCCCTCAGCTGCTCCTCATAGAACTAGTGCTCCAGTCCCTTTATCATTCTCCTTACTCTTCTTTGGACATACTCCAGTATCTCAACATCCTTCCTAAATTGGGGAGCCCAGAACTGGACACAGAACTCAAGGTGCAGCCTAACCAGTGCCGAGTACGGGGAAGAATCACTTCCCTGGTCCTCCTGGCCACACTATTCCTGATACAGGCCAGGATGCCATTGGCCTTCTTGGCCACCTGGGCACACTGCTGGCTCATGTTCAGCTGGCTTTCAACCAGCACCCCCATGTCCCTTTCTGCCCGGCTGCTCTCCAGTCACTCTGTCCCCAGCCTGTAGCACTGCAGGGGGTTGTTGTGGCCAAAGTGCAGGACCTGGCACTTGGTCTTGTTGAACCTCACACCACCGTATTCTACCCATCTATCCAGCCTGTCCAGATACCTCTACAGAGCCCTCCTAGCCTCCAGCAGATTAACACTCCTGCCCATGCAACTGTAGGCAAAATGTTTACATGTCTCCAAAAAAGAACTACAACACAGCCTCATGACAGGCTCCAGAACAGCCATAAAAAACAATGTCACCTTTCAAGTGCTAACTCCGCATGGCCCTACCCAAAACTCCAGAGAAGCTCTGAGGAACATACATGGTAGCACACTGAGCAGGCTGGGGGCTCAGAGGCCATTTCCACTGGGGATGCATAGCCAACCTGATGCGAAGAATAGCTTCAGGAAACATCATTGATCTTACCCACAGCATAAAGCTAATAGACATACTTTCACAAAAAATATGGTAGAAATTACTGTAGAGGCTGAAGAAATATACCTTACTCTGGACTTTCAGGTAGATCTTTTCCCTAGTAAAGTGTATCAATAAACAGAAACTAGCAAGAGACATTATCTAATAGTCCACATCCTTGAAAGGCTGAAGCAGGGGACAAAACACTTGAGAAACAAAACCAAATTATAAATGCAGTGCTTCATTAGACACTGATCACTCACTGTAGAAATCAAAGTCACAAATTTCCATGTGGAAAAAAATCCCCAACTGCTGACATTTGCAATGTATTAGTTCAGATTACATCAAAAGATGTTGTCAGAAGTATGATACATATTAAAGAACAACTGAACTCCAGAATTCTGTATGTACATACTTGATGGCAAACAGATCAAATTGATAAGTTTTCAAAAATCTCTGTCATAACTGGGGATTTTGCCTTTGAAAATACAGGAGGGACTTTTGAAGGGACAGAGGTGTATAAGGAAGAAAAAAGTGTCATTACATCCAGGTAATTTCACTAATCCAACACAAGGAGGTTTTGTGCTGTACTGGACTGAGGTATTGTGCCCAAAAAGACAAGAGTCTCTCATTATCACAGCCTTTTCTATGTAAAAAAATCAGCAATGCTATCATCTCCACTGGTTGCTGAGTTTCTCTGCCTTGCAGATGTACAAAAACCAGAATTCTCATTTTAGATTTTATCCTCTTTTCATCCTCGCAGAGACTTTTGGGACATGTCTGCGATTCTCTTTGAAAATGAGTTTTGCAGAGCTTGTACTTTTGAAGACATTAATGGATAAACTTCACTGACACCTTATTCTGTATTTAGGCCTGGTTCTCTTTATTTCCTACCTCCCAAACACTTCTTCAGAAAATTTGATGCTTGCACAATTCCAAAGAAAGACAAGTGTCATGAGAACTCACTGTTTAGATTACTGGAGTTTAGTGTAAGTAGGCCTTGACATTAGTTGATTAACTAGTCTATCTATCCATTTAATTTGCAATATGAACATCAAAAGCAATTTACCTCCATGGCATTTAGGAAGTATTCTGCAATGCAGCCTTTGCATCTGCATTAAAAAGTGTACATTTTTGTTCCCTTTTGTTCATTCCAGGCACATCCCATTATGGGCTTTCCAAGCAATTCAGTTAAACAGTTCTCACTCAGTACTCACAACTGTACAAGAAATCAGCATAATCTACTGCAAAACCTACAGAAGCCTAGACCAAGCTTTCTTTGTTGTCATCTGGTACAGCTTTTGTGGTTCTTCACTAAGGAAAATGCCAAGGAAAAAGAAAGGAAAAAGTATAAAAGAAAAGAAAGGGAGGGGGGTCGGGGGGAGTGAAGGCAACCATAGCTGGCAGCAAGTAATGCTACTTTCATGAAGCTCAAGACTGGAATCTGGAGTGCACAAAATTGTTAGGAGCAAAAACTGGAAGAAAACAGTGCAGAATTACAGCGTACTGACTCTTTTTGCCCAAGAAAAATGCTGTCATTACTTTTGGTCTCAATTGACAGCATTATGAAAATTACACTGGAAATAATTTGCTGTGCTCTCAGTGGCTCCCAAACTGCATGGCTCAGTATGGTTGCCACCATGTTTGGTGACGTAAACCAGCAGAAAACAGACGGGGAGGACAGCTCCAAGCCATCTCCATATTGGCTAGAGATGGGACAGCATGCAGTGGGAAGTTGAGAGCTTTGAAACGGACCAGCGGGTTCAGCTCTCCCTCTCTCTCTCCCGTGGGCTGTGCCAAGAAGGAAGGTCACACGTGCCAGGTTTCAGCTGTCTCCTCTGGAGTGCCCACCTTTCTTGTCCCAGCCGCGGTCCGTCTCCTGAGAATCCTGCCAGATCCCAGGAGCTCCTGGACTTTCCCTGCATCCCGGGCTGCTCCATGCTTTCCATGGCGGAGGACTGCTGCAGATTCCTGACTCCAGCAACACAGCAGTGGCAGCAGACTCGGCACACTGCTTACTGACTGAATCCTTTTTGTTACAGTTTCAGCAATTGTTTCATTTTAGGGTTTGGGGTGTTTGGTGGCTGGGGTGGGACCAGGGTCCTGGTGTTTGGGTTCTTAGGGCCATGTGTTGGAGGCGTGGTTCATGTGTGCAGGAGGCGTGGATTTTGGGGGAGCGGGGCTGGTACCATATTTATATACATAAATTTTTCATTCGTAGTTTTATTTTTTAATAAATCTTGTTGCATTCCTCTAACAACCTCTTGTCCCAGTTGTAGTTAGGTAGCCCTTCCGCCATCTCAAACCAAGACATTGGTACACAGAAATCAAACAAGGTTGTAAGTTTATCCCAGACTTGCATCAATGGAACACTGTGTTGTAGTTTTAGTTAAATGGGAAGGATTCTCAGTGTTGAATATTTCACACCACCACGTAATTCTGAGCATGGAGGGTTAACCCTTACTCTAACCCAAACAGAGCTGGACTGGGAGAAGATTGCCCCCAGGGTCTCGAAACGGCTGGGAAGGTGGCTTCTGGGAAGGTGGAAAGCATCACAGGAACTCGGGAGACAAAAGTGGGGCATGGAACTGCTGTCTCTGTACCTGTTTTTTTTCCTGCTAGAGCAGTGCAGACTCTTGGAGTCTTTCCCAGCAGCCACCCTGCCTCAGGTGCACCTGCTTTTTGCCTTGCTTGGAGCCGCTTTCACCTCAGACAGGGGTCGCCCCAACATCAGCTGAGCCAATCCAGCTCACCCAACCCCCCCACCTCAGCAGCAACTCTGCAATAGCCCGAGGGCCTCTGCAGGCCCAGCACTGCACCAGGTCAGCCCCAGCCTCGGCCCCGCCACTGACACACACATGGTTTCCTTACACTGGAACACACACCATTGCCTCAGCAGCACAGGACTTCTCTCGGACAAAATAATCTTCCAGATTTTGGGTTTAAGCTAGGAGGAGGGAAAGGTAGATAGCTAGGTAATATTCTTATGCTGTTGTTGGTTTGTTTTCTTATTTAGTAAAATTGTTATTTTTCCCTTCATTCAGACTCTGTAATTTTTTGCCCTCTCTATATTGCGTAAGGGAAATAAAAAGTGAGGGTTTATCTTATGAGATATCTCAACCTCCTGAATACATATAGGTATATACAGTCATTAAACCAAGACACAGTGTGTAAAGACTTATATGGGCATCCTTGGCTAGGGTGAATTTCAAATAATGCTCATCACCATTGAGCATTTTCTTTAGGTTGTAACAGGCTGAACATCATCAGATGCAAAATTCACAGCAGCTACTACAGAACTGGTTCCCTACAAAATAATTCAGGCAGTGACTAAGTTCTATTTCTGAGGAAATACAAGTCTCAACAAAAATAATTGGACTTTTCAAATTAAATCATTAATTGCAGGTGTTATTCTAAGGGAACAAAAAAAAAGAGCCAAAACCTGTTTGTACATTATTTCTTAATCTCCAAAACCTGTAACAATCTATGTAGTATTCTAGCTAAAAGAAAATTACATATACATCGCCCAAATATATTTCCCTATGTCAGAACTCTACTGCTGAATTTTACACAGCCTCTTAGCACAGCAACAGAATCATATAAAACAAAACTCTGTTTGTTCACTTCCCATCTGTGCTAAAAGAAATATGATCCCTTTTCCCAATCCTCTCTTTAACTTATTAACCAACACTTCAATTTCCTAGGATTCTCTTTGTGCATTGTTCTTCTCTCCAAGGTAGCTTTAAATCCACTGGATGATATAATGCTTACAATTATTATTTTAAGTACATGGAGACAAGGATCAGCAGTGTAATCAGCAGAACAGGTATTTCTGCTTATTGACCTCAAAGACTATGGAAATACCCGTAAGGGATGCCCAAAAAAGTTCAAATAAGGGATGACTGGAAGAAGTCTTCATGAAAAGGCTGAGCCCCAGTTAAAGAAAAAAAGAAAAAAAAAGAAACTTCTGCAAACTAAGCCATATATCGATTTCTGTAAGACTGCACAAAAACCGAATCACGCAACTAAGGAAATAAACAGCACACTTACCTGAGAGTAAACAGCATTTTTTAACTTTCCCACTCCTGAACTAGCATTCCAGATTTGCTTCAGCTTTCATTTCCAGAGAAAGTTTCAAGAGTGCCTATCATACATAAATACCCCTCTAAAAATGGCTTTTAGAACAACAGGCTTGACTACAACTTCTTGGTAACTTTAGAAAGTGATTATGTCAAAACTCTCACACATAAATGATAAGAATATAAAATGAAGAACTTTCCAGAAACAGCAAAGCATATGAAATTGTCTGCAGCTCTTGCATATGAGAATTTCTTGGAAGACATACTTTTACTTCAAAGTTGCACTGTATTTTAGCCAAATGACACACACATTTAAGTATATTCACAACTACAACAAGTGAATATGCAAATTTTGCAGAGCCAAGAATGTGGGACATTGGGGGAACATGACAAGAATATGGGATGGTGGCAAAAGAATGAAAAAAAAATGAAAAGACTTTTACACAGATTGAAGTAGGGCATTTCTGGGTGTTTCACTCACAAAGATTGTATGTGCTATGTCTGTCACTGTAGAAATACACATACTAAATGTACACAGATAGCTAGTTATACTACTAACACTTACTACTACCAAGTAACTTCAGAGGAATTGCAAAGACAATAAAGTATTTGTTAAACACACCATTTCCTTCTCATTCATTTAAGGCATTTCACTGAAAAACAGACAAGCAGACCAAGCTAGAGAAGAAAGAGATTACTTAGGATCATGCCACCTGAACTGTCAATATGTCTCCAAGTCAAATCTGCTCCTGACTCATTATTCAAGCACGACCACATGGAGAGGCTGGTAAGGAAAAAAAGGTCTCACCAAACCAGCTGATTAAAGTTCATGTCAAGAAGAAAAAAAAAATCATGCAATTTGGTAGTACAAAATTGTACAAGCATAAGGAGCCAAAAAAGTAACATAAAATGATTGTTTAAAATATCTGGTACTATAATTTCAAGCAGCAGAAGTCTTTATAGTTTCTCAGACTAAAGGAATCATAATTATTAATAAGAAACTCTGCCTAGGTATCAGGGTTCCAAAGTTATATGTTTTTCCAAAATAAAAAACTGAAAAGGAAGTTTCTGTCCAAATGACCTTACAGAACTTACAAAGTTGTAAAGAAGGAGGTTATTGATGTGCAAAGCACCTCCACATTCAAGGTTTATTCAGTGTAGCAACAGCCAATTGTAAAAAACATGGCTCAAAACATAACCTATGCTTTAGTGGGTCAGCACAACATGCATTTCATTCACTCAAGCACTTCACTGTTGTTTGAAAGAGAGACACTATTCAAGAAGAGCAAACTACCCCTTCTGTGTCCCACTCCCGCTGTACCAGGCATGCTGGAAGGTTCATCACTGACCCACCCTCCCAGTATAGCTGTTTTCCACAAATTTTGTCAAAATCTACTTAGAAAATGCTTGTTCTGTCTGCCCCACAACCTTCTACAGCAGCAAGTTTAAGAAGTTGTACTCCATTTTGTCTAAAATATCTTCAATTGCTCCTTTTAAAGTAAATTCCCACCATTCTGACACTTAGTTTCTTCACTGTGGGACTGCATGACTCTGTCTACATTAGTAGACAAACAGCAGCACAAACCACAAGGTTCTGCCACAGGGTTCTGGAATGACGGTCTGCAGTCTAAGTTGTCGTACCAAATCGCCTGTCCAGAGGGAGCCATGACTAAATAAAACAGCAACTTCACTGCTCTCTAACAAGAGAGACAACCTATGTCTCAGGTACTATGCTTTCACGCTACAAGCATTTACATTTGTCCTTTTTAGACAATTCACTTTGGAGGAGGTCCTTCATGTAGACCATCACTTGCATATGCTCTTCTCAAGGTTTTAAATCCTTGAGACAAAGCGCTAATGGTTTTCTTTGAAAAACGGTTTCTACAGGATGAAGAGAAAATGTGAGAGAGTTAAAATGTTTGATAAAGACCGATAATGAGATAAATTTCCCTTTCTAAAGCTTGAAGCTGGCAACCTCCAACTTTAAACGATATACAGAAACTTCATCATAATTGCAATTTTTCCAGAAAGCTCAAAGTCCTTCCCCTTATGATCTGTCTAAGGTTTCAGTCCAGAAAACAAAAGGTCAAGCTCTGCACAGAGGTGGGTGGCACTTGCTGAAGAAAAACAGCACCCAAGGGGTTCTGAATGTATGCTCACTAGCAGCCAACACTCCTTCCAGCAGAATGCAGCCAGAGCGGCATATATGCTGCAGAAAGACAGCCTTCTTGGCTTTCTCCAGCCAAATCCTGTTCTCCTTCATCCTAATATCCCCAGGAATCAGTGACCTTTTGAGAGCAGTGGTTCATTCCTTCTCCCAACAGGAAAAAACAGGGTAGCCTGTAATCACTCCTCACTCAAAATAGTAGCAGATCTCATATTTTTCCATTTCATCACTTCTTTTTATTTTTGTTTCAACACCTTAATTTCGCTACTGCACATGCATCTGTGTTGGTGGAAAAGCAATTAGGAGACAGATGGACATAGTCCGTATTTCTGATGTGGTAAGAACCAGATAGTAAAAACAAACAAAATAATAATAAAAAATAAAAAAACCACACAAAAAAGAAATACCAGGAAAACTACCAAGGAAACAATCTAACAAAGAACAACCAGGAAATTTACCAAAAACTGCAAAGAAAGAGGAGAAAGGGAAGCAGATGCAAAAGGGAGTTCAGATCTGAGCTAGAAAAACAATAGACAGCAGCAGCTCTGTGCCAGAACACTGACCAGAAAAAAATATCTAAGAGGGATAAAGATGTATGTCATTAAATCAGTCACTAAGAAATAGAGGAAATATTACTAATGCAGTGAATAATTTTACTCATTTCATATAAGCTCACAGCTTGAGTTTTATCTCTTACCCTCTCTTATGGGTTAGATTCCTTTTGGGGAAATTCTCCCATTACTATCATGATGCTGGCAAACTGAGGAACGAAAAAGATAACCTGCTAAGCTAAAAACACAATTCCTCAGTGGGGTGTGAGGTAGATGATTTCACTGTTTTCAGCCTGAGAGCTGATGGCCCCTGATCATGGGGAAGCAGGAAGATTGCTGCTCTAGGATAGCTGTGCAGGGGAGGGGAAGGCAACACCAATGAGTGCCAAAGCCAAGAGGACTTGGCTTCACCTGGGGGTGAAGTATGCCTGCCTTTTCTCCGTGTCCCGCTAACTCTGGACAATAAAAATCTGTGAGGGACCAGCCCAGCTCACTAGTTTTCGGCAGCAACCCCAAGGGGAGGGCCCTGGCGCTGCCTCTCTGGTACCGTTTTCTCCCTACGCTCTCACTTTTGTCCCAGCAAACAGTGGAAAGGTCCCAACTGCTGCCCCATGACCAAATCACTTCTGCTGCTGTCACTGCCTGTATGTCCAGAATTATGTCTTTATCTATTTCCTCTTTTTATAAATTTATCTTAATTTATGCAGTTAAGACTGTTCCAAAAAGAAATCTAAACCAACATATTTTATATCATCATTTAAAATAGGCACCTTTTTTGCATCTCATTGAACTTCAGGATTTCAAAATTTTTGGCTTACAAAATTTTGTATTCAGTAATTTATAAAGGATGCAACGTTATGGAACATAATATTCATTGTGCACTTTTGGGTAGAACTTAATTTATTTCATAACATCTAGTTTTACTTTTTGCTGCTACTTTATTACAGCTTTGACAATTTTTTCCATTAAGTTATGATCAATCACTTTTAGGAAACAGAAGCAAACTAATAAACTAATATTACACAAACTTCTAGATAAATATTTTTTATAGGACAATGTAAGTGCCACTCCAAAAATCACAAATGTTTACTCAACAATCTTCCTCCAGGATGTAATTTCATTACTTTCACCAGAGTGTAGACAACTTGTGGTTAGCCATTTATTTTCTATTCTTCCTAGTGTTCTTGTGTGGTCTTGTCAGATGAGTCTCTGAAAACACAAGCTGATGAAAAACACTCTGCTTACAACTGTAGATTTTGCATACCTGCTATTTATTTTCCTTTGATATTAAAAGACTATTGTATTGACCACTCTGAGCATGTCTCAAAGTGTTTCATGTTATAACAGTATCCTGAATCAGAAAGTCTCACTCATATTCCCTTACTGCTACTAACCACAGATAGTAATATACTGAGCCCAAACTCACCTAAGCCCTAACAGGCAAATCAGGGTAAAGTGAGAGAGAGTAAAGGCTAATACTAGGTAGGTTTGTATTTTTACTGAAGAACATGAACCACACACAAACCCAAACAAAAAACAGCAAGCAATGGTGTGAAACCTTCCTGGTTAAAACTACCATTCATATTACAACAACACTTTTGTGATGCACAGCTACTTTAAAAAATACTATGGAGGAACCAAGGTTAGCTTGATGGCAACAGACACACTGTTCACTGCTGAAAACAGCAAAATAAGACTCCTTTTCAATTCTCACACTGCTTCCACCTCTAACCATCCTTCACACTCTGATACCTGAATCAGTACTATAGAAAGTAGGCTGTTCAGACACTGACAGACATGCTAAGCACAAGATGCGCTCACACTTTGCCATGCTTGCCATGTCAGATTCAACCTTTACCTTTATTTGAGAGAGCAAATGTATTAAATTAGATGATGTTCAGTGCACATATACATTCTGATGTTTGGCCTGCAGCTCTAAGAAAAATTTATCAGCAAAGCACACCATATTATGGTAAAAGAATATATCCAATAGCAAATCATCATAATTATACCTACTTCTGTGGAACCTCAGATTTTTATACCTAGAAGAATCTGAATTAAGTAAACCTTAACTCCACCTTGTTATTGTAACCATTTTCATAGTCAGTTCAATCACAGAGAAGAAAGAAGATAACACCCTTGCCTGCTTATCTGAATTGTCTCCACCTTTTCAACTAGCTATTCCCATTCAAATATAAGCCTCTAGCAAGAATACAAAAAATAGCCATCTTGACAAATCACCTAATTTTGGGTCACTGACTAGTGCAGGCTGCAACCGAGGTCACTGTGTGCTCCCACTCAGCCAGGAAAAGATTTGTTGCTACTGGCCTGAGGCTTGGAACTTTAATTTCTCTCCTCTGCTATGCGAATGAACCATAATAATGTAAAACGGCATAAGCACAAGGATCGCATTCAGCTATAAGATGTAAAGCTGTTGTGGAAATGGAAATCAAACACAACAGGCATTTATAAAGTTATTATACAGTGCCTGCTCTGTAGCTGATTAACTTGGTCACTTACCCAAGGACAAACAGTTAAACTATTACATCAGAAAAACAATCACACTAAACATGACTGTTTCTTAACTCAACTGACCTGCTTCTTCCTTTTGGGTTAAAAAAACTGTTCACTTTAAGTTTCCAAATAACTACCCTAGTTATCTACCTGGAACTAAAATCAGGATCTCTTATCACAGCAAGTAAAGAAAAACTCATAACATATGCTTAACTTGATTTTCATGATCCTTTTTGAAAGACCAAAGAATCGCCTTGAAATACCAAATTCTTCCTTCTAACAACCATGGAGCTCCACAAATCCTTACTCCTCTTATCAAATACTCTCCAGTCTCATCAGTATCACTTCATCAGAGTTCATCAGTTTCCATTCACATCTGTTGCACCAAGGGTACTTTGGTATCATCACACTGGAAAAGTACTCTGTGTTTTCACTCCTCTCTCAGAACAACAGCTTCCTTTAAAGCCTTCACAATTTTTACTTTATCGTAGCTAGGATTTCTTTTCTTCCACTTTTAGAAGATTTCATTCATTATCACAGCAGTTACTATTCCTTCTGCCCTACAGAAAAAAAAAAGAAACCATTCCTAGAACAGATTCTTCAAATAAAGTAGTTTTCTAGATCATGGCAATTTACAAAAGTAACAGTCCCATGACTTCATGGAAATGTATAACAAAAAAACATGTGAGACAAGAGAATGCTTATTCCAAAGGCTTAGCTAGTTCTGACATACAATTGTTTCAGCATCAACTTCATTATTACATAGCACACATTGTAGTGCCTCAATATTGCTGTTGAAATCAAATAAAACTTCTGAAATATCTTCACTGCCTGGACATGTTTGTATGCAGGTCTGCTGACAAGGCAGACCTGCAGGCTGATGTTTTTATAAATGCCGTGAAGAGAAAGCAAAAATACTGCTTTTTCAAGACTTGAGCAATGTCTGTTAATGAATCTATTAATGAAGAGATAATCTTTCAAAAGCAAGCTATGAAGTCTCAGTCTAGCCTAAAATATTAGTCAGCAAGTATTTATAACTCATCAGATTTCACTCAAAACACCAGCATGATCAGAAGTTCTACTCTTTGAGGATCTTCAGTCTGGCAAAAGTAGGCTTCTTAACAAGCAGCAAGCCCTTTGACAAAACCAACCAAGAGCAAGCAGCATTGAGAAAACACAGCCTGCAACTGTACAGTTAGCTACTCAAGACTTGTATGTTGTCTTTTTAGTATTACGTGACTTTACATAATGCAGTTTAGGGCAGGAAAAATCTGTAAAGTTTTTCAACTGTCTCTGTATATCAATGTAGCCCTTGCCCTTCCCTTTACAGCAAATGTACAATTTTCAAACAATAACCCGCTTTTCTACGAATACATGAAACACTGACCAAACCATAGTCAGAATATACACCGTTCTCCAAAGTAAGAATGTATATACGAGAAATGGAAAAAGAGAGAAAAGAACTGCCTCTTGCTAATGTTCTTTCAGCAAGGATTTATAATCCCTTCATGTTGCCAAACAAACATTATAGGTCCAGCCAAAGAGAGCCTAATGACTGTACCCTTGTTTTATTTGTCAATTTGCATTACATACAAGGCTTTAAGGCAGTAATTTTTTTAAAAAGCTGCAACTTTCAGAAGTAGAGAAACCACAAGGAATTCACAGATCTGACTACCTTCTTCTAAGTTAAAAGCATTACTTCAGAAATATCAACATATAAAATAGATTGAATCACTAAGGAATGAACATACCTCAGTCTGTTCACCAGCCAGCTCTCCAGACGAAATGCTGTCAGCCTGTTTTAAACAAAGGGTTGCTTTAATTAGTGAAATATTACTAACTGACAGGGCAAATTCCAAAAATACTTCACTACAATTAGAAAGCCTTTCCCTCCACCATTAAAACAATTTTTAAATAGTACTTAACCTCTACACAGCCACATGGGTGAGGTATCCATTTCTCTTTTATACATCAAAAAAAATAGTTAAGGAAGCAATAAAAATGTTTCCCAATGTGCCTGACAAAGCTTCCTGATATTATTGCAAGAGGATCAAGGCAACATTACATTTCAGATCTGTATGAGATCCCACTAACACTGAAGTTCTTTACAGGGGGCAAAGGGGAGGGCTGTGGCATGGGGGGAAAAGCAAAAATGCCAGACAACTCTTCAAACCAGTTTTCAGTTCAGATTAAGTTGAATTTATAGGCTATTACTATACTGACTGTAGTTGTCACCTTCCCCTAGCTGCAATTCATTTTCCACTTTTTTGTATCCCAGTTATTCTTTTACCACCTTGATCAGCTTAACAGGTCCCAGTTCACCATGTGCCCCTCAAAACTCCAACCTGTCCCCACAAAGTCCCCAATACACCCACCAGCACATTGTGTTTATACATGATAGCAACTTGAACTGTGGTGTTGTGAGGTGAAAATTAAAGTTCCTGAAGCTAAACCCTAATCTTCCCTTCCCCGTTTTTTCCCCCCTCTCTCCTGGG
>VYZS01076472.1:32363-46414 GCA_013400695.1 Neodrepanis coruscans | reverse complement strand
TGATGGGAAAAACCCAGGCAGGGGGTAACCTTGGTAACCTGGCTACTCCTCCCAGCCAAATGTGGGCATAGGAGAGAGAGTTATTTTTTTCCTTTGTCTTCCCCTGTGGTTTTTAAGCCAAACCATTACAAACCTTTATGGCATCATTCTCACGCTCCCCGTGGGCAAAAAGGGCTGAAAAAAAATGGCAAGCATGCTTGGGAGTGTTTCTTTTCTCTCTGTCCAACATTTGGGTGGTATTTTGCTGTTTCCCTGAGGAAGGGCAGAATCTGTCCATGAATCTGGAAACTTGCCAGATATAAAAAGTTCTATCACCAGCAGTCAGAAGCATCTTACTCCAACAGGTCAAGCAGGGATAAGAGGTCAAACTGTCAGCTGAGTGGGACTCTCCCTTCTCTTACTCTCTGCAACTAAGTCTTATTTACAAAAATGAAGATCATGAGTTTAGAGACAGATTTTTTTTTTTTAAGTTTTCCATCTCCCATTGTGCTGTTAAGCTTTAGCAATTTATTTACCTCTATTTCCTTCTCCTTTTTCTTTAAATTACACTGCATCTGATTGATAGCTAGTTTATAAGAGTTTCAAATTACAATGTAATTCCCAACAATATCACTTATCTGCCACATGCTGATCTTCTAAGCCTTTGTTTATGGACAAATTCACAAAGGAGCTGCAGAGAGCTACACTGCTCCCTCTCTAAAAAAAAAAGAATGCTATAAAGCACCTGCGCAGTTCTTTGACATCTTCAGACATATTCTTAAAGGAGATTTTGTCATGTGCCTGTTTATTGGGAAGACTGATTTGGGCAACAGTGATAAATATTGTGAGTTCCCAGGCACAAGTAAAGACATGCTTTTTATCTTTGCTCTAGATTCTTCAAACGGCAAGACATTGGTCCTGGTGCCAATGAGAGAGTGGTAAATGACAATCAAGAAATACTTGCTGTCAGGCACTATAAAATAGATTGGCCACCATTTCCTGCCAGTATCTATGGCAAAGGCCACCACAGGGATTGCAGGCAAAGGAAACTGAAATAAGCAGAAACCTCAATACTGTTTTGCACTGTGTGCAAACCTCTTGATAATGCTCCTGCTTTCCCTACTTAGCACAGAGCTACTACCCTGATAACCTTTGGGGTGACATGTGGAAACCGATCTCACAACTTAGGCCTTGTTATGAGAAGGTATATTTATTCTGCACAGGGAGCCAGGTTGCTGATGCATTCAAAAAACCCGCTCCCAGAGCCACGCAGGATGCAAGATGATATACTCCCTCCCCAGCGGCAGGCATTTTACACTGCGCAATCGGCTCCTAGGTTTGAGGTCCCTCCCCATTCTCTGCCCCAGCACGGGGACCCAGATACTCCTCCCAGTGAGTAGCTGAGCCTTGCACATCTGCAAAACTGTGGAAAAGCTGTTTTTCACCCGGGCCTCAAGATGTTGTTGTAATTGCTGTCTCTAAACCCATGTAGTGTCTACTGCTTGCTCTCTATACCACCTTATCTTGTGACAATATCTTAAAGGCATCTCACTTGCCTGCTCCGCTCTCCTGCTGCCACTCTTCCTGATACCTAAAGCATTTCTTAAATCCTGAAATGATCCTTTCCCACCCCAACTCAGGGCAGAGAACTTCTGTGTGCGGGTAAAAGAACTGATCTGGATAGAGTAGATACATTGCCTGGGCTATGTTACAAAACATCCTCATTTTCATTACATTTTAAAGAATCACATGTATGTATTTCCTATTCCACAGATTTTTTTGTAACCACTCATTTCTATTAATAGCTTCTCTTTCTTGTTCATTTTTTTTTTCCAGGGATTTCACTGCTATGATTGTATTCTTCTCTCTGATCCATTCTTTTTAGGTGTTGGTCAGAAAAAAATCTATTTTTGACTAATACTAAAATTTTCTAGTTTAGCGCCCTTTATCCAACACAAGTATATTTTTTCTCTAGCTGTGCTCTGCTCTGTCACCATTGTAGGTTTTTTTTGTTTGTTTGTTCTATTAATCTGCCCTAGGACACAGCAATGTGGCTACGGAAGGAAAGAAAGGCTCAGTATAACTGAGGTCCCAAGGTGAGTGTTGGTGTGAGGGGCCATAACCACTTATTCACTGTGGGACCCATACATACATGGCTATTTTGGGAAAAAACATTATCAAGTGGATAAAAAAGCATGATGTCTACATGTTTAAATTGTAGGATATTCAGATTCACAGAACAATAACAATCTATGCAGGATGGTTAGGAAAAGAGAGTACTGAGTGAAGTACATCTTATCTTTTTGGATTGGAAGCAGGAAAAAACGCCACGTTATTTTCCCTAGTTTTGGACAGATGACAATGAAGTGTTTTCAGGGCTGTTAAAGCACCCCAGGGGCAGAAAGAAATGAAAACAGTTGGTGGGCAGGGAGTGTTCCTTATTCTTGAAAGCTTTGGAAGAGGAATTGGAATAAAGGAATTCAGGTTCAAGTTGTTTGGAATGGTTGTGAGACAAAGTAATGACAAGGAAACATAATTTTGTTTTGATTTGGTTTTTTTCTTTCGGGAGGATACAATGAGTGAATGGATGAATGTACGTGCAGCTGTCTAGGATGCAATCGGTGCAATGTCCTCCAGCAATATCCTCAGCATGACAGTGGTGAAAAAAGTGGGTGCCTGCTGAGGGTGTGAAAACTGGGAAAGCATGGCACGGCATATTATACAGAATTCTTTTAATTTGGGTCTGTAACATTCTTTCACAGACAGAAATATGCTGATGTGATCTCCATGGTAATGGTCAGTTAATAACCTTTAATTGATCCTAGTGTTTGTCAGCAGGTCATCAATTAGCCAAACCCCTGCATGATTCTGGCAGGAATGTTTGTGTTTTCATGAGTCAATAAGACATCTATGTCTATGATGGATGCATGTGATGCTGCTTGCTGCTAAATCTGGTCTTAAGCAATAACTGTCAGCACCTCCACAACAGCCAATTGTATATTCAGAGGGTGCAAATGGCTTCCTTCTACAAAGGGTTCAATAATTTAACTCTTGATCAATAAAACCCATAGGATGAGATTAAGTGGCCAAGTGCTATAATCCCCAAAGACTCTTTGGACAGTGAATTTGGTACATGAGGTAGAAAAGTAGTGTGTTTGGAGACAATCCTGAATAACATGCTCTGGTGGACTCTGCTTGAGCAGATGACCTGCAGGTGGTCATTTCCAACCCCACACATTCTGTGTTTCTGTTTCTTGGGCTACAGTATATAGATAAAAAAAATCAGAAAATACGACGGGGATGTTTTAAGCAAAACATTAAAGCCAGCCATTCTTTTAGTGTCTTATGCTCACAATAGGATGAGGAAATTAAAGAAATAAAATACAAATATGTAAATAAAATGCTCTTTATTTCATTGGAGACTAATTGGATGGTTAGAAAACTCCACAGAATCACATCTGTGACTAGCAGGGTTCTCAGACTGCTGATAGTACCAATGTAGCCAGCACCAGTCTTCAGTTGGCTCCAGGGCAGTGTGTAAAGCAGAGTGGGCTACAGAGGAGGTTTCACAGTCAGGGTGCAGCTGCTGAGGGGAAGCTGCTGGTACCCACAGTCCTGCACTCTGTGAAAGAATCATGTGTCTCTTAAACCATTGGTGTACAAATCCTATGATCTGACTGGAAGGCAGGGGATACCTGCATTAGGAGAAGTTGGAGTTACATGATGCAGAGAAGTAGAAAGTATGAGAAGTAAAACACATGGGGTGAGCCCCTTGTTTGATGTTTGGATGTTTGATAAAACGTGAAGAGAGACTAGAAGTATCTGTAAGTCTTCAGACAATTGCATGGTAAGCTGTGACAAGACATTGGCTGGCTGATAGAAAATTTTTAAATATCAGGAAAAAACCTGGTGGTTTGATGGCTTGTCTTCACAGAACACTCCAAGCTAAAAACACATAAAAAATAAAAATTATCTCCAGAAGGATCTTTCATCCTTCCTAATCTAGGGTTCCTTTAGGTGGGAGCTGATGCTCCAAGTCTCATTTGTCCTCTGTGTCACCGCCCTACTAAAAGTAAAAAAATTAATTTCTCTTCTGGGCTGCTAGGAATAACTAAAACTTATTCTTCCACCATGCAATTTATTTGATTGCACTGAGGAATTATTTTTGTTTCTGTGTACTGTGGTAGTTCACTGCATGTTGTTTGTGCTGTCATTATATTTCATGATCAGCATTTTCTGGAGCAGTTGTTATGAATGGAAGCTTTTATATTTGTGAATTTCTAGCTTCAAATTTCATGTGCATGTATGTGTATGTATGTTGAGTGGATTCTTTTAACATCTGCATCACCATTAAATGTTTTTATTCCATTTTTTAAGCTGCTGAAGAAGTTTTGCCTGTATGTAAAATGTTTTAGGCAGATCTAAGGAGCTTGATGTTCAGTAACAGATTTCAGAGGCCTTTTTACTTAGTCAAGAAAGAATTTTTTAGAAAGTAGGCAACTGGACTGATATTTTAGAAGTAATTGAAGTAGGTGATCTAGGGCCTTCAACTCTGAATACTCAGAATTCACTGATGAAAAGAGATGTTCTTGAGTACCCAAGAGCATATAAAGGCCTTGATATTGCTTATTAAAATACAAATGGTATATTCTTGAATGTGTGATTTGGGTTTGGAGACTATGCTTCTGTTCAGCATCTCTGAGAGTCTGGCTTGAAGATTTTATAAACTTGCAAGTTCTGACATAGTGACACTCCACAGAAAGAAAACCATTTAACTTCATGTAATTTTATCAGATTAATGTGGTTTATGTGTGTGATTTTGTCTATTTAGCTTTCACCATGGTAGTCATAAGGCAGCAACTTTCTCAAGTATGTTAATTGAAGTGCTTTTCAACAACCAATTACACCTTTTCCATACCAGGTATTCATTGAGTAGTAAGTCGAGATGTGTCTTTCCTGAAGCATTGGCAGTGGTATGCCATTCCCCAAGCAAGCTCCAACATCATAAATAAAGCTGCCCTGTAATCACAACCTTCTTTCTCTACAATGCATTAAAGATGCAACAGCACAGGAATAGAGCTGTATTGAGTTTAGATTCTGATCCATATCTGTGAATGATGCTTCATTGTGCCTGCTAGGCCTATTTGGAATCACTCAATTACCTGAACAAGTACCCATTGTTATTACATTACAGTACAATACAAGATATTTTGCCTGGCCTTGAGCTATCACTGTAGACCTGAGATGTCATCAGAGGCCTGTGCCATATCTGCCAGGCCAGAACAGATGCCTTTGACTCCCCATGGACTCTTGCATGGCACGAGAAACCTGTTGTGAGGCAGCTGAATCCTGCCCTCCTTCTTGGAAGACACCTCAGCTATGGCTGAGGCACACAGGCATGCTTTTCCAAAACTGGGCTGAAAATGAAGCCAGTGTCAAAGTTCAATGCTGATAATAAAGCAACACTTACAGTAGTAGTGTATTAATGTATTAATCATAGTTGCTGAACTCTTGCCTCTACTGAAAGCAATGATTTTCTCTTTCTTGTGGAAAATGTAGGTTTTGGGGATTCAGAGAATGAAACCATGCAAATAGTTGTTAGGTTCCATATTTTTGATATTTATTCGAAGGTATTGCTGACTGTGATCCCAAGGGTCTATGACAGGTTCACTCACAGTGAGAAAGTGAGTAACTTCTATTTTATAAACATTTTACCTGTTCAGCAGGAAAGGGTCAATCTGTATTGGATTGACTATTCACTTCTTAGTCTCTCTAGAAATACATTAATATTTGCTACTTAAGTCAAGGTTTGAGAAATGTATTTGTATTTTTCTTTATAGAACCTGCCAGTAACTTGCAGTTTTGCCTTCTGTCGTTCCCAGTTGCAAAGCAGTAGCAAGGGAGGCTAACAGACTGTTTCAACTCATCTGGTTCCATTGTCTATTGACTGTGAAATATTCACCATGATCCTAGGCATTTGTGGGATTTCTAAATGTTCCCACTTTCGAAGGTTAGTAAGGTCAAAGATTGCTTATGTTCTAAGATGAATTATACATTATAACTCAGAGTAAAAGAAGTTATCAGGCCCAAGAACTCTTCTCTGATAATTATAGCACAGCAAGTGGTATCTCATGTATTAACAAGCAGGTGTAAATTGATTTAAATAACATGAAATGTGATGCAAAATGAAAGCATCTAGTGAGGTGGAATGTGCAAAAAATTAGACTGCATTTTTGATAATACATGAAAATATTTCACAGCATTTCTTCCAGGCAAGATCTATAACAAATGCTTTACAACTTGCTTTTCCGTTTGAACTGATTTATGTGAACAAAATTTGAGATAAAGCTTTAAAATAAATTGAAGGCCAAAAGCGATATGTTTCTATTGTGGGTTAGAAAATAAAACTGTTTCTCCCCTCCTGCCATTCCCCGCCGGCCCGGGGAAAGGGGTGTGTGTGTGTGTGTGTGTGTGTGAGTGCAGCCCGGAGCGTGGGGGCGGTTTCTATGATCCGGCATGGCGCCGCGTCCGCGAGCGTGCGGCAGGCTCGGCACAGGAAGCCGCCGTCCGCCTGGCCTGGGGCGAGGGACATGTGGCGTGCAGAGGCCCCCCTCCCCCAGCGGCGTGGATCTGCTGAGCCACCTGGACGAATGTGCCGCATTCCTGGGCATGGCCTGGGCGGGCGGCGGAGCTGCGCTCGTCCAGTAGGAGCGGCGGATCTCCGCCTCCCCTCCGCCCCTCCTGGTGCCCGCCAGGCGGGCGGCAGAGCCATGCTCGTCCAGTGGGAACGGTGGCAGCTCTCGCCACGTGGGTGCACGACGGTCCCAGCTGGGCGCTGCCACTGCCGGCCCATCCCGGTGCTTCCATCACTTCCAGTCCAGCGTTCCCATGAGTGATCGGGGTGCCGGGGGCGGAGCCTAGGTGCTAATCAACCAATTGGAGAAAAGCTGGCCCCTGGAGCCCATCTGAGCATGTGGAAAGCGGGGTCCCCTATAAAAGGGGAAGAGCAGACGCCATCGTTCTCTTTTCGGCGTGGGACACTGCAGTAGCAGCATCGCTCCCCGTCCCCGCACGCTTCCGCATGCGGACGGATTAGCGACATGGCGGCTACAGCATGGTGTGGATTCTCTGGGGAGTGGACTGCTTTTTCGGGGTCGCGTTTTCTCATGATTTCCTAGGGGTGGACTGCTTTTTCGGGGTCACGTTTTTCTCGTGATTTCCTGGGGGTGGACTGTTTCTTGGGGTCGCGTTTTCTTGTGGTATTTCCTGGGCGGGCAGATTAGCAATTTCCGTGGCCATAGCCTGGTTTAAAGGCCAGATCTTTCCATCAGCACTGAAATTCCTTCCCAGGATTGGGAAGGGAGTGGGGAGGGGACTCGTGGTTTCTAAGTGACTGAGTGTTTTTCTTCAGAAAGCCAAGCAGAGGCCGTGGAACCCCCCGGGAGAGCTGAAGTCAGGGTCCTTCTCTAATTATCCCGGCTTCTCTTCCGGAGCCCCCAATAGAAAAAAAACAGCACTATCCCAGAGCCTTCCCATCCCAACACAGGGTCTGGGGAAGCTTAATTTGTCTGTTTTTGCACTTTACTGTCAGTTTTCTGTGTGTGTGAAATAAACTGTGTTACTTGTGTGTTTTCTTTTTGGGTGTGTGGCTTCTCTTGGACATCTTTTGTCAGTACCATGCTTTTTAGTGGTAAAACCATGACAGTTTCGATGACAGATATGTTAATAAAGTGATAGGGATTAAATGGTTTTATATGAGGACAGCTGGCCATAAAATTCTAGAAATTCCTGTCGTTTTCCATTTTGGAGATCATTCTGTGAAAGCTGATGTACAAGGAGAAACATGGTAAGTTTCCTGAAAGAAAAGTATCCACTGTTAAAAAATACCTGCTAAGAAGATGAGACAACTCAGTCCATTAACAATAGATGCACCAAGGGAAAAGTCTGGAGCTGCCAACACAACTGTTTGGGTTGTCTGCCAAGATGCTGCTGTTAGCAAAATAAATATGAAAAACTGTTACCAAAAATTGGTATCCGAGCTTTATGTCTGCATTCCACAGAAGAAAACATAAAACCAACACAATAAAGAAGCATCTTCACTACTGAGCACGTACAGATCTACTTTTTATAATACCAACTTCTAGCATAAATGGGAAGAAACACCTCATCCTATTCAATTCTGAGGCTTGTGAGATTCAATAATGAATATTTTTACTTGAAACTGTGAATCCTTTCCTGCTCTGCATTCTTTCCATTACTTTATAGGAAAACAAATAAAAAAGCCTCTTGTACATTCACACTAGAAAACACTATTTCTATCTGTATGTCTAATTATCATGGAATTAGAGTTTGTCTTCAGAGTTTTGCAAATGTGTGTATACAGGACCCAGAATTTCTATAATATGCACACTTGGCTTTGTTTTTCCACATCTGAATGTTAAGAGAAGAAAGCTGAAATACTCCTTGCAATATCAGTCATAGAATCATTGAATACTAGACTGGAAGAAGACCACAAGAGTCATCTTCCTTTCTCAGCAAAATCATGGCCTAAACAAGATGATCCAGCACTCAGTCTAAATCAGTCTTAAAGTTGTCCTGTGGTGGGATATCCACTACTTCACAGGGAAAACAATTTCAATCTCTGTTCTCATTGAGAAAAATGTTCCTCTTGTGTCGAATCTCCCTAAGAGTAACTTGTACCTTGTCTTTGCCATGCCTTCATAAAAAGGGAGTCTCTTTTGTCTTTGCAGTCTTTCCATTTTGAAGCATGGTCTCCCCAGAGCCTTCTTTTCTCAAAGCTGAATAAACCTAACTTTTTCTCACATGACTGGCTTCCTAGTCCCGTGGTTATCTTTGTGGCCCTTCCCTAGACCCTCTCCACCCTGTCCACATCTTTTTGTATAGCAGGGACCAAAATATATTCAGTATTCCAGATGTGGTCTAACCAGCACTGAGTAGATTGGAATAACTTCTTTAACTCTGCTGGTGATGCCCTTGTTGATGCTGCCCAGCACTTCATTGCCTTTCTTTGCTGCAGCAATACAGAGTTCACTCATACTGAGCTTGTTGTCCACTAGGGCTCTCAGGTCCAATACCTTGTGCTTTTAACTTTTTTAACTTCTTCACGTTATTGTCAACCTACTCCTCCAGCCTATTCAACTCCTTCTGCAGGGTCACACTCCCCGCTAAAGCATCTTCTTCCCCTCTGAGTTTGTTATCATCGACCAACTTTGTCAGGTTACACTTGATCTCATCTTCTAGGTCACTTAGGAAGATTCTAAAAAGGAAGAGAAGATGACATTTAAAATTAAGATATGTATGAAGATACTATGAAGTTATATTATGAAGAATATAGAATATTGAAAACAAGGTTTTGCTAGTGCAGTTGTTATAGTTCAGTGGTAGTAGTTGCTGTGAAAGAATAAAATTGCAAAAATCTGGTTACAGTGATTGCCTATTGAGGAAAGACCAACCTAAAACTCATATAGGTTAAACCAAATCCTTCAATTCTGGTCCAAACTCCCTGATTTCAATGTGATTATTTTTTCAGGGCTTGGCTTCATGTCACTGAAGTTCTTGGGTCCTGCTCAATCTTGAATATTTGGAAAAAAATGAGATGAACAAAGTACTTGCCATGCCTCAGAGATAAAATCAGAGAATGGGAGTCAGGACTCCTGCTGTGTTGGTGATCTGCCATATGGCTGGATGCACAGCCACAAGCTAGTGGACAGGGATCCATAAAATAAACAAAGGAAAAGGGGCAATTCCATATGATATAATGTGGCACTGTGTGGAAGATCATCGTACTGCCAGTAAGTCAGCACAGACAGTGCAGTTTTACCAGGTCCCAGACTTGTATCTTTCACCTTTCCGACAGTATGAGATGTCACACTTAGCTATCCTAAGATATCTTTCCCAGGAAGCTCCAGGCAACAAAGAGAGGCCTAGTGGACACTATTGTACAGAGCACAAATCAGTGCGCAGGGCCTGGAGAGGTCTCTTTTTGAGTGAAGCTCAACATTTTATTGTTTAATTCCAGCTAACAAATCAGATTAAAAACTTCCCAAACAACCCCTTGATCAGTGCCAAGGAAATGGAGGGTAGATAAGAACTTCTTGTGCCAAGTAATCACTTACATACTTACATGTAAAGCCTCTGCAAGAATATTTTCACTGAATTGTTTTTGAATCAATCTATCTGCAACCATTGGGCAAATCCCAGTATTTTTTCTGTCTGCAAATGCTTATCAGATAAGCATCTCATGAAATAATTTATGGTGGCCTTCAAAACTAGATTTCAGATCCAGCCTTTCATTATTTAGATAGCACCATTCACCCACTGAACAACAGACTCCTATGAGACACCATTATGATGAACTTCATAAAACATCATATCAGCACTCTATTGCTGATGTCACAGAACATTATATACATAATTCTTTTATTTTCTAAATAAAGATGTTTAAACATAATTACCTCAAAATTAATTAATTATTAGAAATTAATTTTCCTAGGTCTATTAATTATATTACTAGTTAAATTATACTAACTAGGAACTAACCCAAACAAAACCCCCCAAAAAGAATTCCTAAATTAAAAAAAACAACATAAAATTACACAAAAATACATTAATTTACATTAAATTTAATTTAAAAGGAATAATTATGTATATAGATAGGCTTTGCAACTATGATGACTGTGGTACAAAATGTATTATGAGATACAAAACAACCTAAGTGGCGTTGCCTTTGCTAATTGTGGCCTTTATCATTGTGCAGAATAGCATGCATATCAAAACAGACAGTGCACTTTCAGCAACATAAATAAAAACATGCAAAAAGAAACAATACAAACGGCAAACACAAACAAAATTTCTCAATAACAGTGCCGAATCTGTATTAAACACATTTAAAGCTTTGACAGAAGCTTAAGTCTTGTATTGTCCTGTGCTGTCCTCTCCTGTCCTCTGCAAAGAGGTGATTTTTATTGTTAGACTTCTGCTTATTGACCACTGAAATCTTTTTAAACAAATAAATAACTAAATAGAATTATTTTGCCCTCTGTGAAAGGAGTTGACTTTAATAATAATTATGTTTATGAGTACAGAAACTTTTGCTTGCTACTCCTTTGGCTACCTGAATGGACACTGAACTTTTAGTACTCAGAAAGGTGTAGTTTTCTGGTGATGAAGAGAGAACAAAGCACCCCTAAAATAGTTAGCAGATGTGTAAAGATCAAATACATTAAACCCCCTTGTCAAAGAGTCTGTTATATAGGGAGCCTTGTCTGACTGCATGACTAGGACATTTTAATGCTGAAATATGTCAGACTTGTTTATCTTAGAGGGTGTGATATGCTTCTGTGAAATCACCCATGACATCAAACTACATGGTCATATCAAAGATATGGGCTTTTTGAATTTTATTCTTGCATTGAATAGGGAGAAGGTGATTCATGACACTTTGCTAAATGAAGCTTCTAAAAATTGCATATTCAGCTAGTATAATTAAGCATTATTGAGAAGCTTGAACAGAAGAATTCCACCAGGATCATGCAAAATTGGCAAGAAACAATTCAATTTTAAATGCAGTGTGTCTTCCAGATGATGTTGTAAATGGTAATAGTCACACAATTTAATTAATCATGCAATTATTGCTCAATAATTGAAGACACATTATTAAAGTTAAAATCTGACATTTAAAATATAGCTGGTACAAAGAATTAAAATTGTAACACCAGCCCAGAATTGGTTTAACAAATGAGAGTAGCAGCAGAATAAAGTGTTCAATTTGACCTTATTGTTGAAAACAATGATAGACAGGTACCTATTAAGTTATCTCTGTTCTGTATTAGTTAGAAATACATTCTGGTCATAATATCTAAGTTATTAAAATGTCATATCGTCTAAACTCTCACTAGACATTCAGCTACCAAAAAAGACCAGGAATGTTTGAATGATGTTTTGCATTTCATTATAGCTTTTCTTCTGTGTCCAGTTAGATTCTCAGTGCTGCAGATCAAGCTGATGCACATAAAGTGGTGAACAGTATTCAGGAAAATATAATTCCCTGGAAAGGATGGATGTCCTCATCTTTTTTTGTATTAGGGACCCTAGAGCTGGATGCAGGACTCCAGGTGAGGTCTCATGAGAAAAAAGAAGAAGGGCAGAACTCCCTCCATTGGCCTGCTGGCCATATGTCTTCTACTGCAGCCCAGCATACACTTGGCTTACTGTGATGCAAGAGCATATCAAACAATATTTTTTCAGTAATTTTCTGAATAAAGAAAAAAATACCTGGATCTTATTGCCTGATTCAAAAAGGATTTAGTTATTGAGCATCAAGTAGGCAAGAAAACAACTGTCACTCTTCAGAATGAGGAAGAGTAAAACATTTCTAGGTCATCTTTCAGTATCAATAAACTTCCCTTCAGGTGTTATGAACTGACACAGGAAACAACTGAAGCATACTATCTGAATCTCTCTCTGTCCTACTCCTTTGGATGATAGTTAAGGGTCTCCTACTTGCATTATCCCATGTCCCAGCAGAGCTAATTGAAAAACCAAGGGAGAGAGGTGAGTCTGAGTGCTGTGGAGGGACTGCACACTTACATCAGAGCTGTTGTTACGCCTTGTCTGGAGACTATCATATGCTGTAGGTGGCATTTCTGAATAGTGTTTTAAACCATTCCATGTGCATTTGCAACCCTGTCTGCAAAGTATCAGTCAACCTCTAATTCTGTGCTAATAGTCAGGCATCTGACTAGCTGGCCTATGTATTTCCTTTTCATTTCCAAAGCCTGTTCTAGTCCAGAGAAGTAGGTACTCTCTAAGAATGAGCATTGCTGTGAAAAACCTTGGTGGAACCATAAGAAAAAATAATTAAAAAAAAACGCAAACAACTTTTCTATATCCAAACTGAGGGAAATTGATGCTCGTTGTGAGCTCTGTATAAAAACAAATATTGGTGTAGCTAAAGATTATGCACATCAATTACACATAATTGATTTCTTACATGCTCCATGATTCTGTTCGGTTTGGCATTTAACAGAGCTGTCAAAACCCAGTTGCACTGGAACTATCCAAGCTTTGCTTCCCAATCTTTATGAGGCAGAAAAGAGTCTTCTTGCATACTGTGTTCTGCTTTAGAAAAGAATAACATTCAGCATCTAATTTAGATAGATTGCTTAAACACAGACCCAAAAGCTTGTCTAAACCCTCAGTTTTTCATTAATTGCAGGATAGATTGCTTAAACACAGACCCAAGAGCTTGTCTAAACCCTCTGTTTTTCATTAATTGCAGGATAAAACAGATGTGTCAGAAATATGTACTACCTCATCTAGTCTAAGTTAAAAACTGCCAAAATTAAAACACACAAAAAAGTATTTGCACCTTTAAAGAAACAAATTTTGGTCCTGTTATACAAGCATCAAAGAGCATTATTGGTATTTTAAGCTTTCATTTTAAAATCTTTTAAATATTTATCTCTGTAACATAATTTCAATAGGTCAAAATAGTTTGCATAGAAAAGATCTTTGTGGTAAGTATTTCATAGCGGTAAAATGCATAGATGCATTTTTATTTCTTTTGTTGTTGTTGTTTTCTTAGGAAGGTTGTGTGTCAAATTGTATGCACTGAGTGTGTGAAATACTGCAAAATACCATATGGCAACAATCCCCTGCTTTCACTTGTGTCATAAGGATTAAATCCCTGGTTTCTCTTTCACAGATAGTTTCTATCTCTAACTGCTACAGTATTCTCTGCATGAGTGACTGAGATTTAATAATCCTCTGTAGAACAAGGTTCAAATCATGACCAAGTTGGACAGCAACGGGCTTTTTTACAATTTTTTGCTATGAAAACAAGCCAAGCTCTGACACTTTGGCTTTATTCAAGGAAGGTGTCTCAAAGAACCAACTTACAGCCCTGATGTGTCTGGTCGGGATTCGGGAACAGCTGGATCTGACTCAGTTTTAGACTACCAGATGCACATGGTACTTGTCTGCAATACCAGTGGTAAAACAAGCTCTACCATTACTGCTCAGGTGTTTGCTACTATTGTCACTGCTGATAT
>VYZS01076470.1:4696-20515 GCA_013400695.1 Neodrepanis coruscans | reverse complement strand
ACATCATTACTGTTTCAATTGTTCGGTTATTTTCTGCTGTTCCTGCTAAGGTTTTTGTTGATTTTCATTTAGCTTTTATTAGTGTATGTTCCAATCTATACTGATTGATTGCTTGTGAGGACAGTGTCAGCAGTCCTCAGATCAGACATTTATTTTATACCTGCTGTGAGATATTAATTTTATTACATTAAATGCTTCTGCTATATAGTAAAACCCAGTCATTTTACATGAGACAGTTACTATGCACGAAGCTGAAGAACCTATCAGTGCCAATATAATATCTCTATCCAAAAGAAGGCTTCTTCAAGAAAAGTAATAGATTTAATAGCATATTGGAATTTTATGAAGGGGAAAAATGGGAGAGGAAAAAAAAAATCAGGCTTATTAACCTGGAGCAAAACCTCTCAGCTGTCAAAGGCTAATCCTAAGATGCTTGCCATGTCTTAATTAAACACAACATGGGTTGATAAAATGCAGAGAACCTACCTAAACTCCCTGCTGTACAGTGAATTTCTGCCTAGACATCAAAGACTATTTTGAATTCTCTGCAGCTTGCAAATTGTGCTGAACAGTTGTCAGATTTCTGCATAATGCATTTCAGTCAAGACTGCAGAAGAGACTCATTTGTAAGTATTTTGCAGGAGATTCTTTCCTGACAAAAATGAAATGTTAAGTGGTAATCTTTGCTTTTATAGTGTTTTATTATAAACACTATCAAAATATATTTTTAGGGAAAAAATATGATAAATCATGCAGAAGACGTACTGGTCTGGCAACACTTAAAAAGCTGATCATAAGTAATTTTTTTAAAAAAATCCAAACTTGACACTATATATTAGCATTATGTCATTAATACTCTAATCTCATTACCAGAAAATAATAATTTTGATAAAAAAATTCTTCCCCAACGTTGGATATTCCCCAACATGAGGAATATATTGGTAATGAATATGACTCAACTTCTTTGTGTTTTGACAGCCACTGTGTACTACAGCGTAAGACCATGAGGTTTTGCTTCTTTGCTAATAAGAATGTGGAAAGAAAACTTGGTAAAAACCTGCAGGCACTCAGGTACTTCACTTAGATCACAATCCATTCTTTGCTTGGTAACTTTTTGCCTTGCCATGCAATACATTTTGTACCACTTCTACCGTAACACTACTTATAAATCCTTTTTAGTAACATAAACTTTAAAATTAGGTTTATGATGAATTTGGGATTTTTTTTCAGCTAAGACTACCATGTGAGGAAACAGGACAGTGACAAGAACCATGTATATCTACATGCAATTTAAAAGTGCCATGTACAGACAACAGATATACAGCAAGTAGATTTGTCTCTTTGAAGCAGGGCTCACTTCCAAAAATATTATTTCAGTAGCCTCTATAGGAAAAATCCAGGAAAATATGTAATCTCTGAACAATTCCTACAAATGATGGTGCATGCACTATACACAGGTGTGCATGAGATACCTGAACACAGAAAATACTTCACAAATACTTTTGGCAAATGCTATAAAATCCAAGAAGCTAATTGAAGGGTTTTTTTCAACTGATTTATTTTTGTTTGTAAGATTTATTGTTGTTCTGATACAGTGCAACTCCACCACAGTGACAGCCGTTTTTGCCACCCATGGATATCACTGGTCCTCTCAAACTGATGGAGCTGAAGGTTACAAAAGGAAAAGGCTGCTGTAGGCTTCAGTTTACATAAATTTGGGTTGCTCACTCCTGAGTGTCTCTTCCCTGTTTGATGTTGTTAGTAATACATATGCAGTAAGAACATACTTGTCTTTACATTCTTTGTGTGCTTCTTGGTGGTCTGAACCGTGTCTATTTCAGAATGTAAATTATCAATCTTCCACAGGTTTTACCAAGACAATGACTATGTACACAACCTCACAATGTACACAATTTCAAGCATAACTATGATTTAAAACCATCAGTGTGAAGGGAGGAAATGTACAGTACCACACACTGAGACCAAAAGTATGGTATCTATGGGCTGCACATTTCCTGGCCATGAAGGCAAGGTTCAGAAACTGAATTCCTCTGCTACAGAGGAATATAACTTAATTCCAGTGTTTAAAAATTTCTCAGTAGGTAGCAATCTATGATATCAGATACAGACTCTAATTTATGGACATCACGTAAGCTCCTGTTTGTAATAACAGTTTAAAATCAGAATATGCAGTCCTGTATCAACTGGAGTACCAAAAAAGCAAACTATTTTCTTGAAAGAAAAATTTTGCCTGATTTCAACACACAGTTTATTTGGCACACAGATAATATGTTCATTTCACTAACTGTCAAGTGTGAGAAAGATTAACACCACCTCATGCTGGCATTTGATTGCATTAAGTTGATAGTTACTCTTCATCGTGTTGCTTTTGCAGGAAGCAATCAGGAAAACAAGTCTAAAAGCTTACATTTACATTACCTAAAACGTATTGGAAGCAAGGCCAAAACTGTTCAGGTTTCCCATTGAGCTTTGGATGACCTGAAAACTAAGTATGAATTTGAATTTGTGTGGCAGCACGTAATGGCATCTTCGAGCTTTGAGAGCTGCTGGCCTTCAGCAGTAANTGTATCAACTGGAGTACCAAAAAGCAAACTATTTTCTTGAAAGAAAAATTTTGCCTGATTTCAACACACAGTTTATTTGGCACACAGATAATATGTTCATTTCACTAACTGTCAAGTGTGAGAAAGATTAACACCACCTCATGCTGGCATTTGATTGCATTAAGTTGATAGTTACTCTTCATCGTGTTGCTTTTGCAGGAAGCAATCAGGAAAACAAGTCTAAAAGCTTACATTTACATTACCTAAAACGTATTGGAAGCAAGGCCAAAACTGTTCAGGTTTCCCATTGAGCTTTGGATGACCTGAAAACTAAGTATGAATTTGAATTTGTGTGGCAGCACGTAATGGCATCTTCGAGCTTTGAGAGCTGCTGGCCTTCAGCAGTAATCTCCATTTTAATGTCCAGCTGTGGAGCACTTGGCAGGGATTTGCTGTTTGCTCACCTGTGCACAGAGCTTCTCTATAGTTCAAACTACTAAATATCATTAAGAAAAATTAAATACACATTAAGGACATTCCTGATTTACTTTACTATGTCTCCAATGGCTGGATCCCAAAGAAACTACATACAAGTATTAAGAGGAAAGATAATGATTTTTGTCTCAGATTGTAGGGTAAAAGGATACACTTTCTATGAAAGCTATGTTATTCTGAAAAGGTTTGGGAATCCTTTCCTCCAAAATTAAGTTAAAACCCGGAAAATAATGGACTCAAACCACACTAGCAGTATATTCATTCAACTGCTTAAAAAACTCTCTCCCATGCAGCAACAAGGCCAAATACAAATCCGTCTATATTCCATAAGCAAGTCACAAAGGAATGTATTCTTGGGGGACCCTGTCAGCTGCATTTGTATTGTAAATGCATTTACAAACCCCCATCGTTTCAGCTTCCAGAAGGTGTCACTAACAATGATGAATTTAATCACTGTGCCAATCCATTCATCCCCTAGAAAACAAGTATAACAATTTTGAGTGGGATTTTCACAAGTGTGTAAGTGATTGAAAAATCAATGGACCTTGTTCTCTTAAGTCACTTAAGACTAGATATTAATGGTATTTATGTGTCTGGAGATCAACACAGACACCTGATGGGGCTTTCATAACACCTACCTCCCACTGAAATCTCATCCTCTTACCTTGCTTATATTATTAGAAAGTTTAATTAATGAGTGATTGAAGTGCTTGTATAGTGTTTCATGATCCTTAGGAGAGGTGCATGTAGCCTGAGAGCATTTTTATTCTGTCCTCTAGAATGATAAATCAAGGACTTAGGAATGCTGGTGATTATCAGGAAATGAAATAGAGCCTGTAATGCTTTTCCTGCAAGCATTCCAACAGTCTTTGCATTACAGAAACAAGTGTTATCTCCTCTGTACTCCTTTCTAAAGGCGTAAGCACTTTAAATAGTATTTTTGAAGCAGAAACAGGAAACACAATCTTTAGATTTCTTCAGATATTTCACTTCAACTACTCTCATGCCCATTATGTTGGATTCTAAGTCACATAAAATTCTGCAGAGATGAATCAGTAACTAAAACTATTAAAGTTAATTATAATATGTAAGTATGACAAATTAGAATATAATCCATACCATCAGACCTACTGTCATGAATAGATACATTATCCACGTAGAGTTTGGAATACATGGCTAAAGCATCCAATCCAAAATATCAAAATGTCTAATGGTAATATATAGATTCTATAGTCATGTCATAAAAAAATATATGTCAGTTGGAGGCAATTAATTTCATGTCTAGTGAAAAGACACAGGGAAGATAAAACCACAGGTTAAGGCTGGAGTTTTATGACCTGAGGCAAACTATGTTAAAACTCTTTAAATAAAACAGATGTCTTAAAATTGAAAGATTCCCCTGATTTAAAATAGTAACAAATATTGAAGGATGAAAAAAAAGAAGGATTTTTTTAAAATGTGTATCAGAACAGATTTATATTCAACTACTCCTTGGTTGATTTTCAAAAACCATTTTAAATTACAGCATGTACACTAGATAAGATTTCCATGGTCCTTGAAGAAAATATGCCAAGTTATAGGCTTCCTTTAAGAAAATATGTCAATTTATAGGCTGCCTTAAAGTTTGTACTATCAGCATTAATGCACCATGTCCTCTCAGTGAGAGGCAGATAACTGGCCTGCTGTGGGACAGAGCTGGGATAAATACTTTGCTACAGTTCTTCCTTCTCACAATATGTAAACATGACAACAGGACTTGGGAAACTGAGGTTCAGTTAAGGGACTCTGGTTACTTTTAAAACTCTGCCCTTTAATGTGGGAACAACAAATGATATTTCCAAAGTAGTTTGAAAGTAAAAGAAAAGAAGTTGCCTGGCCTTGATAATAACATAAAGCCAAGTGTGCTTAATGAAGTCAGTTTTTTTCACAGTATAGGAAGTCCTTTTACATAAGTTACAATCTGCTTATTTGCCCAAATAATTTTACTTGGGTAGTACTTTATCAAATGCCTGAAAGACTTGCCAGTTTTGAAGCATCCAGCTCCACATTTGTAGAACAGGTTTTCTAGATGGTCTTATCTTGCACACACAGGACACAACTCTAGTGCTTTCCCTCCACATTCTGAAGTCACTGATCAGCTACTATCTGCTCTTTGAAAGAATGTATCTCTTGCCTAACGAAAAACTGATGATTTACAAAATATTAAAATGAAATCTAAATGGACTGTGAAACTTCTTTTATAGTCCTAATAACATGATTTTCTCTATGACAAAGTTTTGCAGATGCTTGAAATTATATTGCCACCTGCTGTCTCAGACAAAAATTATAAACCGGTTCACAACATAATCTGTGAAAGAAGAGCTGCTTGTTTCAGACACAACGTTTTGAGAGACTGTGGGTACTGTGAGCTGACTGGGAAGAAGAAAATGCTTCAGTCATTTGTATCAACTCCAGCAAAGAGATGAATGTTTATCAGAAATTAAGATTTAGTCTCTCTATGGCAATGCTACATTTTAATGAATTAAATTCTGGAAGAAGCAGGATGGAATAACGGTGAGGGTTTCTTAACACCTTCTTTTGTTTTGAGGGAACTAACCAGAACATAAGTTAGCTGCTATATAAATAGTGTTAATTAGAAAGAAGTCATGAATATCAAGAGAGACCCCACATAAAAAAAGATTAAAATGTGTACACAGAAAGGTTAGAAATATGAATAGTAAATAATTCAAGTATCTAGGAAAAAACATAAAACACTAGTAGTCCATTAAATAAAACCAAAAAAAAGAAAATGCATTAATATTAATTAAAAGGATACAGCTTAAAGCAGTATTTCTGGGAACAAGTTAGTAATAATAGGAAATAAAAAGCTGCTGTATGGAACTCTAAAAAAATTGCTAGTTTTGGACAATAGATAAGGAGACACATGGGGCCTACTTGAAATTTCATCCAAATTAAACAATGTTCTTCCTAATCTTTAGCAATCAGATTTCAATAATGTTGTGGGAAAGCATTGTTCAGCACTTTGATAAGCATGTGTTCTTTTGTTTCGAATCACTGTTAACAAATTTTAATTCCTGGAATTAATGATGAACCTACACTATATCAGATAGACAAACTAATCTTCAGAGGTTACTCTTGATGACATCCCAGGGAGACTTAGAGACACTGATATAAGGCAGCCAAGAATGGCAGCAATTATCAACAATCTCACTCGTGTGTTCTGTGCTTCATATGCAGTGCATCACTGAGAGAAACTTCAGGCTTTGTTTCTTTTCCTCCCTTGTTCTAGTCCCTAAATGATTAAGTTTCAAAGACTTGGTAGCTGATGTATCAATTAATAAATACCAAACAAAAGGCTATGAAGCAGTATTTGGGGAAAAAAACCATAACTTTGTCTCATGACTGACACAATAATTTTATAGAAATACAAAGTCGTTCAGACAGTATGAAAGCAGTTCAGAGATTCTGTGTACGCAGTAAACTCAGCTTGCTGTCTATTTCTCTGTTATTGTTTTCTCTGTAATCTCCAAAGCCAACGCTTCTATTACTGTCAGTCAGAGAAAGCACAGCTGGAGAACACGCTATAGGATCTGCCCCTGGATCTATGGTACCTCTGTCCAGACAAAATTAACCACAGCTAAAAACTATTCGAGGTAAGTCTCAAGGTCTTAACCTCTTTTGAAATGAAGGATTTCAGTAAGCATTTGGCTTTAAGCATAAACTTAAATGCCATCTTGAATAGTAAAATATCTAAACGGACTATACTCTTTAACATAAGCAAATCCTCCTTAAATAAGACTAAGATTTTTTCTGAAAATGAGGCAAAATGTAGCTTCATTCAGTTTGCATGTTTACTGGTCCCATAATTCCAGAAGCTGTACCTACACAACAGCGCTCAGTATGCAGCTCGAAAACGCTTCTGGAGAGCATCACAAATGATCCAGGAACATGAACCGGCACCTGGTGCGCGGTCTGGGAAACCCACGAAATGGATCGCAAAGTCCAGGAGGCTGGCGATGCGAAAACCACTTCGGCAAAATCCCGGAGAGCCCATCGGCCGGGACAACACCCATCAGCCCGGACACGGCGGGCGGGGCGGGTGCGAACCGTCCTACGCCGAGACGGTGCCCGCCCCGCGCTCGGGCACTGGGCAGGTGTCCCGGCTGACTCTTCTCTCCTCAGTCATTCCCGCTCTCTCTCCTGTCCCGATGGGACTCGGCCAGGACACCCGGCGGGCGGGTGAAGTCCCCCCGGCCTCGAGACGCCGTTTCGTCCCCTACCTTCAGCCTCACGCCGCTCTCCCAAAACCACACCAGAAAATAAATAAATAAATAGATAAACGGATAAAGAGGCAAACCCAAGCAGCCGCCGCCCTCTCACGCAGCGATCCGGAATCAGCGGCCGGCTCAGACCCTCCCCATATGCGCTTTCCCTCTTCCCCCCACCCGTGCCTCGATCCCCGCCTTCCTCCGCAGCCGCCCGGGGCTGGGGATCATCGCCCGGCAACTGCTGCGGACTCGGGGGGGCCACCGCCGGTGCGGGACTTCATCCCCCGGGACTCCGGGCCGCCAGGGATGTGCCGCACTCCATCCCCCGGGACTCCCGGCCGCCGGGGATGTGCCGCACTCCATCCCCGTGTCGCTCCCGGTCGCGGGACGGGTGCGGGACTCCATCCCCCAGCGCTCCCGGCCGCGGCCGCCCCGCAGTGCTCCGGGATCCCATTGGCAAAGCCCCGCCCGCGAGAAGCCAATCGCCTCCCGGCTCCTTCGGCGGGGCCGCAGCCGCGGCGGGCGGTGCGCGGAGCCCCGCGCGGCTCCCGGGCCGGCGGCACAGCCATGAACCTCGGGTAAGGGCGGGAGCGCCGCGCCGGCGTGAGGGAGCTCCGAACGGGGCGGGCAGGGCCCGCCCGGCCCCGGCCTCAGCCCCGACCCCGCACCGACCGGGTCGGTGCCGCCTCAGGGGGAGGCACCGGGAACGGGAGCGGTCTGCGGGACAGAACCGGGGCTGGCGGCCCTTCCTGCGGGAGGGCCTCGGGAAGGGGTCTGGGAAGCGGTGGAAGCGGGTGGGACACTCGGGACACCGCGTTCCAGCTGGGCCGGGCCGGGCCGGGCTCGGCTGCCGGGACAGCGGCTCCCGTTACACCGAGGAAGGTCCGTGCGAGCTCGAGCTTCGCTGGGGTTTTGCGTATTTATTTATTTATTTCAATGAAAGCTTGAAGATGTGTTGTTTTGAACAGTAATGTTTATAGTAGATTTACTCAGCGCATGAAAGAAAGAAAAGCCTTTCAGCGCTTTACCTAAACACCGCCAAGTTTTTCTCTTTTTATAAACCCGTATAATAACGCTTGGTCCGCTTCAAAAAGTGGATTGTTGTGCACGGAAGAACAATGAAAGGCTGTTTCCAGAACACAGCCCCTCTTTGTGGTCCGTGCTGGCGTTCTGGGAGACTCGTTTAGTGGGTTCTGTCGCACACAGTTCATGTTGTTAGGTGATGAAATTCTTGCTTCAGGGTATTGCTCTGTACAATATCCATGGGAGTGGCACCCTCAGGATCAGCATTTGCAACATGCAAACCTAATTTTCTAAGTATCAATAATACAAATATACCCTCTTGCAGACACGTTGATTTATTTTATTAAGTAACTTCTCAAAACGTAGCTTGGGGTGTGACACAGCATCTGGACCAACAGTAAATATTGTGTTATAATTAAGGATAATCGTTCTTGTTATTAATGTGAAAATAATACCGTTATCAGATTACTCAATATTTCAGATTCCACTCTCTTTCTCATTTTGCAGCGACGGACTGAAGCTTGAAACTGAAGTGCTGGATGGAAAGCCCAGGCTAATTTTAGCTGCTTCTGGTATTTTTTTAATCATTTATCTCAAGTAATCTTTAAATCTTCTTGAAGTTAAACCTAAGGTCCAAGCATCATGAAGCATAGCTTTATTGAAATGTTTTTTCAGATTAGGAAGGATGTTTGTGCATTGTTATTTACAAGTCCTCTTACTCAAGAGCTTGGCTCTGAGCAGTAGGGTGATAATGAAGTTCTGAATAGTTTGTCCACTGGTGAACAGGTGGCCAATAGTCCCCACTCTTTATTCTGCCTCTGTTCATTATAGTGCTATTGTGTATCAACTGGTATAACTTGAGAATTTCTGTAACTTTATAGCACGTTACTTACCAGGGGGGAAAGAGGCCTAATTCTCTGCTTAATTTGCACAGAATTACATCATTACAGCCACATTTTACTTGAGAGCAGCTTCAGTATTTGGCAGTTGACATTTTTAATTTTCAATAAGCAGTTTATTTAGGCCAAAACTCAGTACTACCATCTCAGATAGACCTTTCCAGGATGTGTTCATAATTAGGTGTTAATAAATTCTATTTTTGTGATTTATCAGACATATGTTTCTATACAAGTCTACTTTCCCTAGCTGTTCTACATGTCTGCAGGATACAGAAATTCTCCATTTAATGTCCTTTAAATTATATTTAATTTTCTGCATTTACCATACAGCTGTTCAGTGAGGCTTTATGGGTTGTTTTGAGTCAGGAAAGAATACCTGTGCCCTTTACAACCATCATTAGTATCATAGGGCCAGTGTATGTTCCAGAGTGCTCCAAGATAAAGCATTGCCTTGGACTGTGAACTAGCCTTGAACAAGCAATCTTCTCCAGAAATTAACTTGTTTATACACTGATATAAACAGCTCTTCCTGGAATTGAATGCTGTTAAAAATTGCATCAAGTTGTCTTGGTTCTGAATTTCTGTTCTCTGCACTGACAAATGCTCCTCACAGTCTTAGGGGCTAAAGTAGGATTACTCTGTAGTAGCTTAAGCTGCTGCTAGAAATAGTTGTTTCTTTCTTACACAGGAAAAAAAAATCAAGGAAAATAACCCATAACCAGCACTTTGAAGTTCCACATTAAGCATCTCGCCACTGTGACCCTATTTATGTGTTTCCTGTCCACAGAAAAATTGGGTTTGCATAGCACATAGACTCCCACTTTATTTAATTTCTGAACAGCCACAAAGAAATCAAAAAGTGATTTTTATCTACTCAGATGAGGGTTGAATGCTTGAGAACCCAGTGATGAGTATAGAACACCTTTACTACCCCAAAACATTACTGAGGTGGTTCAGGATTTAATGCCCATCTCTGCAAGACAATAATTGAGTATACTTCCAAAATCTAAAATGTTCATCTAGGTTTGAAGCCATTAATAGTGTGGTTTTGCAGACTTTAGGAACAGTTCTCCAGTGTCTTCAACTGGTAATGCCGAGAAAACATACAGGGGTTACCAGTACGAAATGGTCAGCAGGCACTGGCAGAGCAGTGAGCAATAATGGATGGCATTTCAGCAGTGGAGACAGATAACGTCACACGGCCAAAGGAAAAGAGGACATTACCACAGGACTCTCTGGCAAACAAGAAATAGCAAGGGAGGGTCAGACTGGCACAGTAATTTTATTAGATCTGTATAAAACTGAAAATAGTTACTGGAATGTATCTAATTTTTTTTTTCCTAACATACTTTTAAAGTGTATATACTGAAATAAGTTTAAAACAAAGTAAAATAATTGGGGCAGGTGTTACAGGGAAAGTACTTTCCCCTGGCCTACAAATGAATATAACAGTTTACTAATTTCTCAGGATTGTTTTTCAGGAGGAAGTTGTTACTAAATATTTCTTTCATATGTTTGTGTTTGTTTCCCAAAAGATAAATCAAAGCCTCCAGTGAAGGTAAGTGAAATATTAGCAAAACACGCAAAATAACTATTTCATTTGTTAACACAGAAATTTGAAATTCATTTGTCTAAATACTTGTAATCAGTGACATTTATGACAGAGAAATATGTAATTATGGGTCCCTTTTAACACTGAGATATTCTGTGATTTCTCAGGTTCGTGATGAATCCTTTATTTTTACCTTTGCAAAATACTTTAGTTTACTTGGCCAAGAAGTTAGACCTTTCAGAGACATTAAAGGAATTCTGGTTAAGTAGGGATCTGAAAGGTGTTTCAGTTCCAGTTTGGTCGTATAGGTTGTCTCTGTCTCAGTAAATTGGAATGCAGTGGGTTAGTGAAGGACAGAAAACAGAAAAAGGTTCTAATACACAGGAAATAATTACACGTGAACACCAAGAACCATGAAAAGGATCAATGGTACAGTATGGAAAAGTCTAAATTGAAACAATGCCGGCTGCATGGGGAAAACATGTTTGAAGCCAGGCTTCAGAAACACAAAGTAAAGCAGAATTAAGGTTTATTTATTCTTTTAAATGTCACACTACATAAAGTTATTATTCATAGTGCCATTTTTAATATTCGGATTTAGGTGTTGTGTTCTATTCAAGGATATTCCTGGTACTCATGAAGATATTTCATTAGCTGATACAGAGTTAGTTTCTATTGATGTCATAAAGAAGAAGAATTACACATTTTACATGTTGCCTCAGTCTTGTTTTCATTTGTTACAAGTACAATTTTATTCTTTAATATATGGTGAAATCTTTTTACTTTAACAGATGGGTAACAAAGCCAGAGCACCTAAACAGGCTTTGAGAATAAGGCACACTGGGCAAGTCCTGAGGTCATCACAAAATGCTTGTATCAAGCAGGAAAATTTAACAAAACCAAGGAGTGAGTCAAGCTTATCCATGACAAAAAGTGAAAAACTGCAAGTTCCTAAACACTCCTCACATGAAGCCACAACTAAAGGTCACTCTTTGATTTTCCAAAGAGGTAGCACAAACAGATATCCTGATTCAGAGGATCCTAATATTGTTAAAAAAACTAAACAGAAACCTCAAACCTCAGACTTGACAAGTTTGGTGTGTTTAACACAAGAACAGCTCCAGCAGATTTTGATGATTGTTAAAGAAGGACCTAGAAGCATCTCTGACACTCAGAATAAAAAGCAAGAGGAAATGGGTAAGATACTGACTGTTGAATAAGTTCATTTGATGGAAACAGAGCGTAATGTGAAAACTTGAGTTGATAATTTTATTTGCACATTGTAGAGTGGCACGTTACTTTCAGTGGTCTCAAACAAAGTACCATTGGTTTTTAATGGATATGAAGTTGTCTGTTACTGTTAGGAGCCAAGCATTTGATAATTTTAGCAGTAAAAACTAAGAATTGTTGATGGTCTTCCAGTAATTTCAAGAGCAAACCAGCAAGCAATTTTTTCAATATTTGTTGCAAAATAAGAACCATTTCACACTGGGGGTGAAAACATAGAATTGCACTGTACCACTGCCTCAAAGAGACAGGCCCTTCTGGTTTGTGAATAGTTTAGGTCTTGCTATGTGTCTCAAGAGCAGAACTGCCATTTTCTTCTGGCAAAAAATATGTACATGTATCTTTTTACGTCGTTCTAATATTACTGTGGAATAGGTTTTTTCCTTCCCAGTTCTCAGAAGCATAAGAACTGCTGCATATTTTCCTGCATTGCATCCTTATTCCTGTTGGATATAACTCAGCTCTTTGCCAAGAATAAGACACTGCAATTAAGTAGAGTCCCAAAGTCTAAGCCCTTAGCCAAGAATAAGCATTTACTGTAAATCTGGCATTCTAAAAATCCTCTCTGAAGTTCTAACTTATGTACCTTAACTATATAAACAGGGCTGAAAACACTTTTGTTAAATAGTGGGGAATTTGCAAGTTTCTGCAAGTCTTAAAGTACTCAGTGCTAAAGAAACCCATACAAGTGGACATACATTTTTTTTAATATCATTATGTTCTACCACAGCTACTAATGAGGCATCAGAGGAAAACGTTACAGCATCACTCCAAAAAGATTGTGAAGTTTCATCAGTTCCAGATGAAGCAAACTCTGATTCAAGCAGGAAGCAAGAAGCACATCCACAGCCAGGACAGAAAGTTATGTAGGTAGATTTGTCTTAAAAATTGTGTCTCCAGTAAAGGTGTGTACCGTGGTTCTTAATGACATTAAGATTGTTTATAAATACTAATTAAAAAATTACCTTTAAAATTAACAGAATAGCTTTTTTTCCCTCTCGTTTTTTATAGAAAGGATTCGTGGAAACCAGCTGACATGTTTAGTACCTTGGGTGAAAGAGAAGGGGACAAAGCCTTATTGGAATTTAAAAAGACCCAGTGGAAGAAAGAATTAGGTATTTTTAATGTATAGAATATATATTTGACCAATTTTTATTACACTCAGGATGTCAAGCAATTTAATATTCCCCATGCTCTTTTAAATTTACTTAGTGCAGTCACTAAATTGAAAAGTATTAATGATTTCATTAGTCTCCAAGACAGGCTAAGATTCTTGAATTTCAAAATTTAATTCAAAGATTATCTATAAACTCTTGCAAAAGTCCTTCTTTACCAGTTAAATATTATCTCAAATAAATGTATTGTTATGCTTCATATTTTAAGAGCCACTTGCCACTGATTTTGTCACATTGTGACAGTAGTTGATAACCACTATCGTTAACACATTCATTTGGTTTTTAATGGGACATGTGTCAGCCTAATCTACAAGAAAACTGGATGTATCTAATTGCAGTTTGAAGTGTAAGCAGTCTGCAGTCCTGCCCCATCACCAACCAAAGGGAATCTCTGTAGAAAACACAGAGTAAATGTGCTTAACACAGTAGTAAATTCTTCCTGACAAATTAAGCTTTTTATGATTCACATGGAGTGCTGTGTTTTGTTTTCAACTTGGATTTAGACATTTGGTTTCAGGGTTTAATTCTGCATTGTTGGTAACTTCCATCTATAGCTCCATGGGTTTTGATAATATTACAGGAGTCCAAAAAGGGCAGAGAATTTATATACTTAGTTATTTGTTATTTTCCCTCTTTCTGTGGGAAATGGTTACGCCTTCAGTGTTTTTTAGTTTTCTAAAGAGACTCCCCAGTTACCTCTGCATCTCTGGGCAGAGCTGCCATCTTCTTCAGGACAGTGTCATGTTTGATTGGTGGCAACTCCTGTAGTCCATTTTACAGTCCAAATGACAGGATAGACATGCTTTGCTGCCTTTTTTTATTTTTTAACTGCTAAGTGTTTGTATTAGGAGCTCTTACTAGAGGTTTTGGTTTTGTTTTTATTTAAGATGAACAGGTAGCACTGAAGAAGAAACTGGAAAAAACTTTGGAGGGAGAGGTGGGTTATTTCTGGGCAAAACCTGGCCATAATAAAACCCATAAAGTGGAAACAGCTGACCCACATCAGGTGAGGCTGTCCATAAACACAGAAGAGCACAGTTTCCACAGCATTGTTGCAGAACAGTTTAACTTTTGATTCATACAAGATTTTCTTTTCTGTACAAATTTGATAGAATCCAAAACCAGTGCTGCCTTTAAACTCTTTCATGGCATAAACTGCTGCAGCTCCTTGTTCCACACTTACCTGTTGCTCCAGTTTAGCTTTCCAACTTAAGATATTTTTGTAGCATGAACAGCTTGTTCCTGTCCTTGCATTTTGATTCCTGACTAAAAAGTATAAATCTTTTGTAGTTCTATTTCAAGGAATAGTCTCAATTTTTAATTCTTGGTTATATAATTATAGTTAGTTAAGGTTGTACATGTTGTCAGTTTTTCCAGCAAAAGCAAATTGCTTTTTTTTGTGGCATGTTCTGCATTCCTAGCAAAGTTATATCTGCCCCGTTTAGTTTCAATTAACATTAAGAAATTAATTAAGAAAAACTGGATACAAGAGGCCTTGCTACAAGGTTTGGCTGAAGTTCTAGTGAATAGCAGCTTCTAGAAGTATAATTTACATGTTCATCTGTTAAAGGCTATTTAATATAAACAAAGTCTTAAAGTCATCATTTTATTTGCAGACAGTGTTTCCAACTGACTCAGCTAAAGCCACTGAGGAAAACTCTGCCTGCACAGCTGCTGTACCCACAGAGGCCGGTGAAGTTCCACTGAATGTTTCAAGAGCTCCAGCTGGGCGGTCTTCTGAGTTCAGTTCTTGTGACATTCCAGCTGGCAATTTCCCGTTAATTAACAAATGCGCAGCAAACGTTTACTAGTGGTCCTACCCTAATCCTTATATGTATTCACCACTTTTTGACTGGCAGAGATAGTAGTGTGATCTGTCCAGGGAATAGACCAGACATGTGTTCTTGGGTCAGCTAACTTGGCAATGTTAAGACATAAATAAAAGAAGATAAAAATAGCACCATGTTGGAAAAACTCCAAGAAAAATTTTCTAACACACTCCCTTTAGGAATTGATAGTAGAAGACACAAGATGAAGACAGGGAAACTACAATACTTTCTTTTTTTTTTTTTTCTCCTCTGCCCTTTGAGTAGAAAGTGAGATTTCAAAAATCAGTAAGAGGGTAGTAGTGGTTCCACACATACATTTTACCCTCTAAAATAACACACGCAAATGTGTGACTGGACCTCCTGAACAACATGCTGTATTGCTGTTGGCAATGCTGTTTGGTATTTGGTTAGGAAGCTGCAGATATTTCAAAGAGTTCTGACCTGATCCTAGAGAGTTCTTTACCAATCCTCCATGTGTTAGTCTAATAAGAGAATGAGGTAGATATGATGCCTGTTAAAGAGGACCACTCAATCTGCAGGAGCTAATGTTTTTGCTCCAGAAATCTCAGTTCCCAGCAGGTCAGCCGAGGTGGCAGATATGAGCACTCATCTCTCTAAGCACCCATGCACTATTACTTAGACTATAAAGATCACTTAAGAATCGAGAGCTTATGCTGTTGTTATGATTTAACTTTATCTGGTAAAAAAGTACCAGGCAGCTACTCAC
>VYZS01076467.1:18009-39213 GCA_013400695.1 Neodrepanis coruscans | reverse complement strand
GCTGTAGCCAGGTCAAACACAGATGAAAAAAAAACCAAAATCAACCAAACGAAAAAGCTTTTTGGAGAAACTGGAAATGCCCTACTGCATTTGCAATGTCAATAGCAAAATAACTCAGAATATTCTATGAAAAAATACAGTAATGGATCAGCCACTGCACCTACCTCCTTTTCATTCACACCTGCAACTTCAGCTGTGGCAGATCAAAACTAAACAAAAACCTGATAAAGCTTTTTCTGAAAAAACAGAAATGCCCTACTACATTTTCAATCTGGCATAATAAAGAGGGAGTAGCAGGCATCTTATGTTGAGGATTTTTATTCCAGCAACCACTGTAAAATATTAATACAGATTCCTGTATTGATCTGCATCTTGAGTTCCAGAAATCCTCCCAAGTGCAGAGTCAGAGTTCTGCTTCTCAGAGACAGCTTTTCAATAAACAGCATGAATTGCAAGATACGTGTCCCGATCATAACATCATAACCTCTATGTCTTTTTCAGATTTAAGCATTTGTAATATATGCTGATTATCCATATTTTTCTTCAACATAACAAAAAATCAGAGGTGATGTGGACATACTTCATTTATTCCTGAGTTATTTTGAGGACAGGGACATTCAAAGTAGTCCCACAGATGACTATATGCCTCAGCAATTCTAAAGGCCCAGACATGTTATGGCTTCTCTCCATCTCCATCTATGTGAATTAAAAGAAACCTCAGTAGAAAAAACAAAACAAAAATTATGCTATGCATATAGGCAAAAATATATTGAAAAGTGTATGTCAGGGAAGAATCTAGTATTGTTTTTTGCTATAGGTTTGTTTTTTTAACATTTTGTATTTTTTGCACTTTGTTTACCTTTGAAATTAAAACCAGACTGGTTTTCAGGCTAATCCCATTTTGGTTTTGAGTTCTTCCGCAATTTGCATGGGTATCACACAGAAAGGGTCTCATTTAATGGTTATATATTATTACACATAGGTGGAAATCTTACAGGTTTCTCCCTACTCCTGATGTGAAATCCTTAGAAATCCTAATCAGTAAATACAACTAGAGACTCACAAGCTATTTACAGGGGGTAATTCAGTATCAGTTTCAGGGTATTTGCAGTATGACAAAGTATGGATGTTGTATTACAAGTACCACAGCAGCAGGCTTATAGAAATAAACAAAAAGATCACTCCAAATATATAATTTTCTGAATTGGGAGTATATTAAATTTAACTTAGCTAATTTATATTAATGCATGATTTTTGCTAATGCTAGGTTTCTGGGGCTAAACAACCTTGACCGTATCCCTGTGTTGAACTGTCTTGAAAACACTGAGGGGAGACATAGTAGTATGGCAGTAATACTTTTATGCATGTCTGAACTCTTTATTTCTTTTTCTTGGAACAGCTGGGGCTGCAGAAAACTAGCTGTGGAGCAGAAGCTGGGATTTGGCATTTGTGAGGCTAGTGTGTGTGGGACAGCACACTCACTTGTCACTCCAAGGGCCATTCCACTCAACCTGTCCCCAGGGGTTCCTTATCCTTATGAGCTGCACTTGCCGGCCCCGATAGCTCACCTGGGGAAAAAGGAAATATCAAGTGTCAGAATCTGGAGAGCAAGACTTCTCCAGTGTGCAGAGGCTGGGCAAGCTGATGTTAACAGCTGGGCAAAAGATTCAGACTGTCACAGGAGATATTTGAGGGAAAGGTTGATGGGAATTTGGGTAACTTCCCCAGGATAATTCCCCCTGTCACTTGAGATTGGGGGGAGCACTCCCTTATCTTTTCCCCAGGCCTGTCCTTGCCCCCCACTGTTGAACCTACCTCTTCGATGCCAGTCACAGAATAAGCATGACCCTTTATAAGGCCAAAGCGGGTTCGGGCTTCTGACTCGGCAGCACTGCTGGTCTGTAATACGGGAAAAAAATGTGAATCTCTTTCTTCAGAGTGAGATTGCAAGTGGTGCTACTTGGTCCTTTCCAAGCAGCATGTGGGAGGTTAGTGGCTAACCAGTACTATGAGCAGGGAACTTGTCTTTCGGCTCAGTGCTGACAAGTGAGGGTGCAATGATGCCCTTTTAGGAAATGATATGGGCTTTCTTAAGCGTTGTTCACCCTGAACAAAGATGTTGTTCCAGGTGGAATCCCTTCGCTGCCCCTGTGATTTTGTTTCAGCATCATCTACATTTCTGGGATCTCAATCTTGACTCCCATTCAAACATAGTTTGTTCAGCTAAGGGATGGGAAAAGGTGCTCTCAGACTGAGATCAGGTGTTGATATGATCTCATTTCCTGCAAGAAGACATTGATGACCAGTGATGGTGGTGAAGGGTCCCATCAGCCAGCTGAGTATCACACACTCTGTCTAGTTCAATAAATATTTAACTAGTCTTTGCAAGCAACAAATCTTCATTAGGAGACAAAGTGAAACTCCAATCAGAAAACATTGAAGCCCGAAGTTGAGGACACAGTCTTGAGTGAAAGAGGGAGTTTGTGGAAAAGCGCTCCCTTCGGTCAGGGAGGAAACAGATTTGAGACAACAGGTCTCCCTCAGCCTGGTCAAATTTTTAATGATGAGGCCTTCAGTCAGAGAGTAAATAAAAACCTCTCTCCTTTTCCCCCAGTCTGGGCACTTCCCTTGCCTTTGTTACAGGTATCCAAAAGGGAAGTGAAACATTTTGTCTTGATGGGAATTTTTCTTTGCTCTGAAACCATTTTCTCCAGCTGCTCATTCTGGTGAAGAAACCTGGCACACATTTGTTTCTGAACTGCCTTTCCTGCTGAGCACAGTCAACAGGACACAGAAATACATCTTCCACTCTTGCTGTTGAGTAGCTTAGGCATTTTTCACCAGAAAGCCAAGGACATGTAGACAGCTCCTTTTACCCTGTGTCTGACACTGGCAGAACAGTGTAAGGAACCTGTGCAAATACTACCCAACAGCAACCTTTTCTCTGTGAAAGCTGCAGGTTTTAGTTAGTGGAGGGATAAACCTGAAATACACTAAGACCCATTCCCTGTTTACAAGCAGACACGTTGATCCTGAAAATTGTGAGTACTTGGGGGCACTCAAGACAAGTGTTGTTACAGAATTCTTGCTGAAAAAAGAAAGCAATGTTGTAATCTCTGGATTCAGTAATTCCTCAAAAAAATGTGGTCAATTTTAATTCTAAGTGATCAAATAAGTCAGGAAATAAAGTTCACTCCCCCAAGTGCTCATACCCATGTTATTATTGCCTTAAAAAAACACTGGACACTGGACATCACCTCCTGGAAAGTGTTGAGTTTTTTCTTTTCTTTTGAAAAACTCCACTAAAGACTACTTTAATATTACATATATACCAGTTCATAGCTATTATTAGAAGACCTAAGTGCATATGCATTTACTTTTCATTAATTTACACAGACTTTAAAAAGTAGAGTTTTTTAACACAGGAATCACAAAACTAAACAGAGAAATACAGATATCATTTATTACTTACATCTATAGAGCAGCCCACCATTGAGCATCTTTTTAGGGCTTTTTCTAGGATTTCATAGAAATTGTCAGGAGCCGCCTTAACATCGTACATTTCTCCTATACCCCCAGTGAAATCCTCCATGGCTTCTATTGTACTGCCACCTTTCAGAGCCTCATAGCTGCCATTCAACCTGGAAAACATATGCTGACTGTGAGAACTGCTTCCAAAACCTTGAAGATATCCATGCTTGAGAGCTTTCTCTCATGTGTGTAAAATTGCAGCAACACCACTGAAGTAAAAAAAAGTGGGAGGAGTACTAGGATCATTCTGCATTCTTTTTTAGATACACTTTTAATTTATCCATGTCTCCATATCATTAAAGCCTGAGGCTTTTCTTTCTTTAGTATCAGTTTTCTGGTTGTCAAGGACTGAATATTACTGTGTGTCAGTGGCTTGATACCTGCCAAAGCATTTAAAAATACAGAGTTATCCAGAACAATAAATTGAGGCAGACACACAAATGGCAGGATTCAGGCCTTGATCCAAAGCTATTGACATCAGCTAGTTTGTATTTAATGATGTGCTGGAAGCTGGACCAGCTCACAAGACAGATGTCTAGATCAGGGCAGCAGCAAATGCAAACCACCTCTTCCATCATCATCATCATCATCATCATCATCATCATCATCATCATAATAGTTATTATTTATTATTGGCTAGAAACTGTTCACTAGAATTGTGAATAGCATATGAACAAATTGTGAATAATAACAAATAAAAAATAACAATAATAATAAAACAAATAACAAATTATGTTTGTGCAGTGCAACTTACTTGGCATAGGCTTTCTCTAGTAAGGCACTCCAAAATTCATTGAGATCAGCTGAGTGCAGGAAAACCAACCGGCCTTTGAAGGTGGGTAATCGGTCATCAATCACGATATCCAGCCACTCGTTGTGCTGCCAAAACTATTTAGAAAAGATGAGGCAGATTTTGCTGACAGCATGTCTTTTTCTGAGTATAGCATTCTGCTGTCCCAGTATTTCTAATTATAAGTTAGTGACAATCATAGGCTTTATTAGCAGGCATATGTCCTACTCTAACTTGCTAGGTGCTTTCTAGGAAGGCTAATCTATCTTAAGGAAAGAGTGGGATCAAAAGTGTAGACCTTTACTGTAGATCCCTGTCAGGATAACATCACTCACGAAGCTACACAAGTGTTCACCGTATGATTCAAGACACTTTTAAGACACATGCAAATTGCAGATCCAAATTCAATTCCTTTAAGGACTTAAATCCTAAGTGAGATTTGTGCACCCAGAAAAATATGAAATGATTTCTAAAGCCATGTGTCTTTTCACACAGGGGGAATGGCTGTGTGTGTGGCTGTGAGAGGCTGACGTAGCCCTCTAGGTTGTTTCCTGAAACATGAACAATGTAAGCTCAGCAACCAGTACTTTTTCAATGTCCCATCTGCAAGTATCTGGCAACCCCACTGCAAAACAAACCATGACATGTAATGACGGAAATGTGCTCATGCTGTGCCAGATGTTCATCTTACCTGGAAGTGAAATATTCCAGCATAATCTGGCCCAAACTTTTGATCCAGTGGCACCACTCTTGCTAGTGTTTTTTCATTTAGTGTGAGAGAAGCTATGGCTGCTAATAGCCAGCAGTCACCTGTGAATTGAGAAGGAGGAAAAAAACCCCTTCATTTTCTTCCCTCCAAGAGGAGAAGCAGGAGCAAGAGGAGATGTTATGGTAGCTAGCTACCAACTGCCTTGAAATCCAAAAGAAAGTCTATGGGCCCCCAGAAAGGGTGTCCTTGCCCGGCCAGGGCAGACTGTGCTTCAGTCTGGAGTTGCTGGTAGACAATGGACTCCTTCGGCCTCACATTATCCCCTGATCTTGAATCCCACTACGACAAGATAATCATGTGATGATATACATCCTGCTCCTCATGGCAGGTAGATATGAATGCATTCACTCAGGGGGAATCACTCACCAAGATCCCCTTGGCAAATGTCAGTTCTTGTGGCTCCTCCAAGGATAAACTTGGGGTCTTTAACAATGTCCTGCAGCAGTGAGAGAGACACACACAAATTACTTAGAATGTGCCAGGAAAATAGCACCATCACACTGAGCCTAGAACTGCACCAGTGCTGACAAACCCTGTGTGCCACATGAGCTATATTATACTGCAGCATTGTAGCCACCACAAAGAACTAGATGGAAATCCTTGCTAATTAATTACAGTGTACAGCAATTAAAGAACCAACTATCCTCATTTTTTCATAATTAGTTGGCTGCTAATGAAACACTCCATTCTTTATTAATCTGTAGGCAACTGTTAAAATACCATAGCACAAACTGGTCCAGAAGTTTGATGTTAGGTTACTGTTGTGGTTTTACCACTAAAAATAGCGGTCCTGACAAGAGATGTCCGAGAGAAGCCACACATACACCCAAAAAGAAAAACACACAAATAACACGGTTTATTTCACACACACAGAAAACCGACAATAAAGTGCAAAAACCAGACAAATTAAGCTTTCCCAGGGCTTGTGTTGGGGTGGGAATGCTCTGGAATAGCGCTGGTCTCTCTCCTGGGCTCCGGAAGAGATGCCAGGATAATTAGAGAAGGCCCGTGGCCGACCTGAGGACCTACAGCAGCACGAGCCTCTGCTCAGCTTTCTGAAGAAAAACACTCAGAAAGTTAGAAATCATGAGCCCCACCTCCCCCTCCCTTCAACCCCGGGAAGGGATTTTTTTCAGTGCTGATGGAAAGATGTGGTCTTTAAACCCGGGCTATGGCCGCGGAGAAATCGCTAATTCGTCCGCCCAGGAAAAAAACCACAGGGAAAAAAAAACCCAACAAAAAAACCCGCAACCCCACAAGAGTCCACCCCCAGGGAAATACCACACCGGGCTGCCTCTGCGGAATCGCTGAATCCGTCCCCGACGCGGACGTTAGTCTCGGTGCAAAGACGAGGAACGATGTTGCCACAACCACATCCAGAGCAGAAAAGAGAAAAATGGCGTCCACTCTCCCCTTTTTATAGGGGGCCCTTCTTTGCGCACGCGCAGATGGCCCCTAGGGGGCCGGCCTTTTCTGCAATTAGCTGATTAGCATTCGGACCGCGCCCTGGGTACGGCCCCCACGTGCGGTCACTCACGGGAACGCCATGCCGGACCAGCCGGAAGCGACGCGCGGGCCGGAAGTACATATCTGGTAATGGCGGCACCCTCAGTGCCATGCGGCCGTGGCCCTGGTGCCACGTGGCTGCGGCGCCATGCGGCCACGGCCCCGCGGGGCGGCCCCCGTGCCCGCGGCCCAGACTGGAAGCGACGCCAACCCACAAGCCGGAAGTGCATATCCGGTAATGGTGGCGCCCGCGGCCCCATGGCGCCTGCGCCCAGCGGGGAATGGGTGGAGAGGGGGGGAAAACGGTTTTATTTTCTAACCCACAACAGTTACAACCCTGGTTAACAGGGCTTTTTGTTTGCTTTCTTTCCCCCAGTGGCTGGAAAAACTAAAACTGGCAATTTTCTTATAACTGAATTATTAAGCCTTTTATTTACTTGCACATAGTATCTGAAACTGTGTCTGACAACTATGAGAGAAGTTGCTCCTCAAATAAGCAAACAACAAAGACAGACTTCAGACTTTTTAATTTTTAGGAGGAGCTAACACTACCCACCCTTGTGTACTCAGAGGTCAGAGAGACTAGTGCCAATGATGGCATTAAAGCAACTCTCAAGCATTCATTTGATTGTTTTTGTTCAATTACCAGCAACACAGCTGGACAGAAAAATTACAGTGACAAACCAACAAATATGACAGGAAGTCCTCTCTTCTCCCTTGAAATGTAAACTGAATTTAATTGATTGAATTGAATAGAAAAGGGAAGAGGAGAGCATATATCACATTACTAGAGAAATATGCCTGTAGTTAGTCAGTCTACCCTGTTACATTATTGCAGACCCTATGGTACAACCAGACGCTTCTGCCTAAGTGGCAAATAAATTAAAGAGGGGGGAAAAACAGAAGAATACATTCAGTCATTTAATCCCTGCATTTGCCTAGATGCAACTGAGTTGCTTTTAGCTCATATCACTGCATTTTGTCAGGCCATAGAGCAGGACACTGACAGCTTCCTGCACTTACTGCTGAAGCATCTGCTCTTGCCCACTGCTGGAGCCAGGACACTCTCCACACTGAACCAGCATTGCCCTTACAAAGCTCATTATGTAGAGGCAATATTCAGGAGGAAACTGGTTTGTATAGTTTTTGTTTGTCTTTGTTGGGGAGGAGGTGGTGGCCAGGTTATGCCTCAGCCACAGGTGCCCTAAGGGAGGAGGTACCATAGAACGTCATGTCCTCAGTATGGAACAAAGGGAAATCAAACAACAGCTCATCCTTATTTGGCCCACCTGCTTGTTAAATACACTCAGTCTTGTTGGGACTGGATGTGAACAATAAAAACCACAGCTCATTGCCTTTAGACATGGATATAGCAATGGCTGATAAAGTAGCAGATCTTCAATAACATACCTTGTTTTAGCACCATTGCTCCCAGGAGACATAATTCTCTTTGCAAGTAATATATTTAGCTGTTACCAAGAAACTCTGTGTTAGCAAGGGACAAGATAAAAAATCTTTCCAATGACATGGACCTGAACATTAGATTGATGACTCACCGCTCATTACACACGTCTGCAACAGACACATAGAAAAAAATGTTTTGAACCTCATATGTCTACAGCAAAGAAAAATAATTTAAAAAATAATAAAAAGTAACTGGAATGATTTGGACCAGACCTGTGCCATATTCTCTACTACACAAAAGCAAACATGTTCTACAGTTTTTCAGTGGATATTGGAAAAACAAAACTAATTTTTTAAAGAGATTTTCAGACTGGATTATATAATCATGTAACAGGGCTTTCATCAAATTAAAGGACAAAACCCAGAGGTGAATCTTGCATTCACACATAGCATACAGTAGTTCATGGATTCAACTGTGCAAGGATATTGCCTAGAAGTAGGGACATTTAGTCCTCAGAGATATGAAACATAGTGACCCACGACTCTCCTGATGCTACATCAAAGCTGTGTTTCTTTAAACTCAAAACATATTGCATCCTCTGCTTCTGTCTCACATTGGTAGAAAGGGTGCATACGAACCTAAAATAGACAGGGGTTGAGGCTGTTTAGGTGGTTTTGGCAATTACATTTCTCTGCCTGGTTCCAACCTGTCATACCAGTTGCCTATGCCTGTTCATATTAGGATTATTTCTTTCTTACTTCCTCCTGTAGACCATAGACTCATTTGACATTAGCAAAACCCATTTGTCTTCCTTTTTTTTTTTCATTCTTCAATTTATATGTCTAAATTTCTGAGACGCTGAGCTGTTTAATTCACCCCAGTAGTTGAATTTAAATAGAAAGTAGGAGAGAAAAAAGTAAAGCAAAGGAAAAAGCAAAAATATAATAAGAAAAAAGTCTTCCATTCTTCAAATTATTCTACAGTTTTGACAAGGTACAATTTCAAAGGTTTAATTTGTAACAAAAAGGGATTGCTAAATGAAATCACTAAATATCTTTCTGAACCTTAGAGCACTTAAGATTTATGTAGAAAGCCAGATATTCATCTGGTGCAGATCCACGTAGGTCACTGATTGCAGTGGCAGATTTACAAATTAGGACTAGCTGAGGGTCTTGTTCATGCTGCATACAAACATACATACATAGATCTATGCATGTCAAAATAATGAGAAAGCCTTCTCTACTCTCATTACTAAAGATTAAATTCTTAACAGACTGCAAATCAGAAGATTTACATTATTTGTCTCTGCAATTACCCACATGTATTGTGCTATACTTCATCTGAATTGGTGTAAAAAACTGGTAGGGCAGGCAGTAAAAACCAGTCATTGTGAAAACCATTTTGAATGCAGATATCCTACACAGAGGCCATGCTTGTGTGCTCACCTGTTCCAGCACCACAGCTTTACCAGCTGAGCTGTGGCACCTAAACTGGCACATGCTCTGGGCCTATGTCCCATTTGTAAAGTAAAATATGTTAAATTGAAATTGCATTACAGTGCCTCTATTTTGCTACTGGTCCTGATGAATAATAGAGATGAAACTGATTTAGTTTAAATGTTGAGGAGCCAGAGAAGAGCATAACAAATACCCTGTCCCTACACATCCTCTCAGTCTCCCCTGAGCTTTATTTCTTGCTGTGCAGCTCACAAAAGTGCATGGTGGGAATTGGAGTGCAAAGGCAGATGTCATTTCAGGTAACTTACTCATTCTCGAAATGCTTCCAGTTCGGTATACAAAGATCCTGAAGAAGACAGACCACTCTCTACTGCCCCTGGGTACCATACACAAGGGCACACAAGCTTTCAGTCACTTCTGGTCACATTTCACTCCAAAGTTTAACTATTATGAAGGCCAAAATGGGAAAAAGACAAACTAACACCTAACAGCTGGCCAAAGGAAAACAATTCTCTATGATTTACTGTCGCATTTTTGATGCCCCACAGCACTCCAGAGTCACCACACCCAAAGCATCTCGGGCTCACAGCCTGCTGTGCTGGGAGGCTGCAGTTCCATAGCCCACCTGGCTTTTGGAGCACAGATAGGCAAGGCAGGCAGCAGTGCTTGTGGGGACTGCACTTACCATGTGTAGGGATCTTTCATTTTTTTATAACTAAAACTTGTCCAGGAGTAACAGCTTTAATTCTGCTCCATAGTGTCACTATGTTTATCAGATGCTAAGGCATTTGAATGTCTATCACTGTGGATTAAGATAAGCCAGAATTTAAACCCTTTTTTAAGCTAAATTTGTTCTTTTTCTCCCTTGCTATCAGTGTCACCAAAGGAAAGTTTTCTACTGCGGAAGAAGCTTTCAGACTAGAAAAGAGAGAATAAACAGACAAGAAAGAGAGAATAAACATCAGTAATTAGCAAAAAAATGCAATGTTGACATAGATTTTCTGTGGCTATTATTACAGAGTGAAGTGAGGAGAAGGATGGCAAAGTGATGGTGGGTTTGTGATCTGAGAGCATGTGACTAGTGAGGCTTCAGGCTCTCAATGAGTAATTAATGACTATTATGCAAGATGCATTAAGAGATACTCATTAAGCCCTTGGCTACTGCTGAATGGCTCAGTAACCATGGCATGTATTCATAATCTCTCAGTGTTTCCTGATGGAAGTGGATAAGTAAGTATAAGACTCTCATACTCTGAAAGTTAAAAGGTTTGATTTTTTTTAAGTTTAACCTTAATTATAAATTTCCTACATTAACAACACTCAATTTTACAAAAGTTACAAAGTTAGAACATCATCATAACATAAGGCCTTGCATGTCCTCTTATTGTCATCTTTTGTTTGGCAACAATGTAGGAGAGAAGGCTGATTATGAGTTGTTTATGCATGCACATAAATACACACGCATAAGTGCATCTGTAACACAAGCTACACTTGAAAAATGGGGTGAAGCCTTCTAGCCCTCTCATCCTGCAGCTTGAGCAATTTGTGGGTAATATCCCGACCCTGTGCCACTGCCCATGAGATGGGAACAGTTCCCCCCCACACTGCATCTCCACTTCTTCCTGAACCCTCCACACATTTGGTGGCAGGATGTAAGGAGAGAATACAGTGACATACTCACCCCAGGCCTCTTCCAGATGAAAGGAATAGGTGGGTTTTCACTGAAGAAGAGAGAGGAGTTGCAGGCGGGGAAGTCGGAGTCCTCAAAGAGGATCCCCCTGTGCAGGCACTCCTGCTTCAGCTCCTCGTAGCCCTTCCCTGAGCTATGGGTGGCACGCGCAGCCCCAGGCAGCGCAGATGGCCTCGGCTTCAAGTCCTGGTATAGGTAGGGCATGTCTCCCTCCTACCTGCCAGAGAGAGCCCAGGGAGCCACGGCTTAGATGGTGGTGCGGACGGAACGAGGAGGAGAAGAGGAGAAAAAAGAGAGGGGAGCAAAAATACCTCAGGTGCTTCTTGAAGGAAAAGCAGGAGGAAAGGACTGTGGAGCGGGGAAGTCCTGCTGTGTTGCACCTCCTTGAACTGCTGCTGTAAGAGACTGACCTGGCTGCTCTGCACAGCAGCAGAGACGAACACCCTGAAAGCAAACAGGGAGGGAAAGCTGCTGGTCCCGGCCACCCTGGGAGCGGAGCAGGAGTGGCCAGAAGGTCCCCAGGGCAGAGCCACTCTGCCTGCCTGCCGAGGAAGGGTGTGCACGGGGTCTGGCACCACTCCCCAGCCAGCACGAGCTGGGTGGGAGGTTGTCACGGGTCCAGAGATGGTTTCGAGTGCAGCACCCAGCCAGAGCCCTTGAACTATGCGGTGGCAGTGAGCCTTAAGAGAGAAACTGAAGCCTCAGAGTGGGGTGTAGCCCCACTGCGAGTTTGCATGTTTCTCAAGGCGGGAGAGCAGCCTTCCTGGCAGCACCTGCCTTGGTGAGCAGGTGTTGTCCCCGTTGGATGACATGCAGGAGGAACACCAGGGCTGAGAGGAGTCCGTGGCTATGGCTACTCTACTGGCAGGGTCTGGGCATGGGGCAAGGGCTGGGTATGTGCAGGAGGGGTGTTGAAAGCTAGTGGGGAGGGCTCCGAGCAGGGTATGCCCTGGGCAAACACAGGAAATGTGTCAAAAAATGTTACCCTGAGGAAGGATTCTAATGGGCTGAAGGAGTTCTGTGAGCACTGTAACATGGGACTTTTAAAACAAATACGTACATACCTGTTGCTGATTTCCAGATCTCAAGACCTTGTTCATCTGTCACCATCATCAGTGAAGGATTGAGAGCACAATTCTTACGAGGAGCAGCTGAGGAAGCTGGGGTTATTTGGCCTAGAAAAGAGGATGCTCAGAGGGGACCTTATCCCTCTCTACAACTACCTGAAAGTATGTGTGTAACCAGGTGGGGGAAATTGGTCTTTTCTCCCAAGAAACAAGCAATGCAACAAGAGGAAATGGCCTCAAGTTGCCCCAGAGGACGTTTGTATTAGATAGTAATAAAAATTTCTTCATGGAAAATGTTGTCAAGCATTGGAACACACTGCCCAGGGAAGTGCTGGTGTCACCATCCCCAGAGGTATTTAAACGAGGCACTTGGAGACATGGTTTAGTGTTGGACTTGGCAGTGCTTGATTGGTGGTTGAACTTGATAATCTTAGAAGCCTTTTCAACCTGAATGATTGTGTTATTCTTCTGCTAACCAGCATTTATCTGCAGCATCGTATCTCACATTGGACAGTAAAACACTGTGCTGGAGAGAATGAAAGACAATATGCTGTGGATGCTCTGAAGGAATAACACTCAGAGTCAAATGAACATAGATATTCCTATCTTCTTGGAAAGGGAAGATATGCCACACTCTTGGAACAAATTACAGTTCCTGTAATGCAAAATGAGCCCTGAGTACTAACAGCACTCAGCCTCCCTTTGCTTTAATTGGCCCTTTGGTGGACCATTCAACTTTGCTGCCAAGAGATGATTTATGAAGAGCAATTAGGTGAAACAGAATTAGTTTCTTTCTGTTCTGCTATTTTTCACAGCAGTACTATGAGGAAAGCTTTCTTTTTTCAGAGTGTATATTCCCATGTTTATTCCTCATAATTGCATCCATTGTTGATGTCTGCAGGCTCCCTGCTGAGAGCAAGTTCCCATTGTCCAAATTTATGGATGCTGTCCAAATGTGTGAGAAGAGGCAGGCCTCATGCTCCAAACGTGGCTATCGTTTGACCAAACTTTAGGTTTGCAGAATAGAGTACACGCTACTCACCTCAGCTTTTTCTACAATCACTGGAAAGATAAGAACCTCTGGAAAGTGACTCAGTGTGTACTCACATGTAAGATCCTACTGGAGAAGACTGTGTCTTTTATTTGCTTGTAGACAGACCCTCATAGACTAGTTTGGAGTAGACGCCCAGTTATTAAATGCATATAGTCAAGTGAGACAAGCCTCAGTCAAGGGGCTAAGGCAGGTAAAGGCATTTTAGTGCCAACACAAGCCCAAGGACATGAAGTACCCAACATTCCACATTCAGCCTTTGGCAAAACCAGGAACTTGCTATAAACACAACACCTCCGTGTGGGCCAGGGCACATTCTCATACACCAGAGTAACATGCGGACTGGGGAAGAAGATGTTCAGCATCCTAGACTGTCAGCCTCCACACCTACTACACCCCAAGGAGAGTAACCATATATGACTTCAGGGAATTTCTTCTTGTCAGAGTTTATTTGCATATGAAAATATGTGGGCTGAGCTCCGTGGGTGCTTTTCCTGCTGCAGGGGAATTAATGCAGTTTCTCTTCTATGTGAACACTCTGGTGTGCAATAGAGAATGTTTTCATGCTGTAGCCTTTCACCCTGAGGGCAGGGGCAGACTTCTCACCTCATCCTGCTGCTTCATGTCATGACACTGCAGGGAAACTTCACGTTTCTGAGATTTCAGCCTTGGTGTCAAGGGACTAAAAGTCCCCAGGAGAGATGGTGCCTGGGGAGGGCAGGAGAAAAAAAAGAGGAATGAGTAGAATATGCTTATAAAATATCTCAGTTCTCATGAAAATACAACACCTTGCCCATCACATGTTAAGAATCATGGGCTCATCTTTGAGATTTTTAGGTCTGGAAGGACAGAAAGAAACCTCTGTATCTTATGTACTTACCCGCTCAAGAGCTTTACAAGGACTTTAAGTAGATTTGCTCTTTTACCATGAAATCCCCTTTTGAAAGCAGTGAAAGTGCATTTCTCCTCTACGATGACTCTTGTTGCTGCCACTTGGTGCTCTCTGCAGATACTCAGGGTGGGAGGAAAGTGCAACACAAGTCCTAGGATAGTCTCTTTCAAACAGACACCAGCAACACATTCCTACTTGCTCAGGAGTGTGGTAGTCAGGATTTGAGCTGCTGACCAGGAACACCTTTGCTCCTTAGGCATCCTGGTCCACTGAGTAAGAGCAGGGTGTATTTTAAAGCTCCCTGGAAGAGCAGGTGAACACAGATGATGAGAGGCTGTGACACCAGCCTGTGTACATTTTCATTTGGCATGCTGTTGCAGCATGTGACATTGTGACATTTAAGTAATACAAGACAGCCCTGAGTAATAAAGTCTTTCCTCCATGATAACACTTTCTCAGGAACTGTAGGTTTCCAGCCCACCAGCCCTCTCCCAGTAGGGGCTATAGTGCAGGTATGTCCTTGGTCTGTGAAATCACTGAGTGAGTGTCTGCCAGTGTGCAAAAGCGCTGCCAGCTGAGAGAGCTGTCAGATTGAATGCAATTAATTCCTAGCAGGCCAGCTCTGGACACCATTAAGCTCCTGCAGACTGCAGAGATCTCTCTGTGAGACATATCACCAGACAAGATTTCAAGGCGACAGCATAACAACATGATTGATGCACAGGCTGGCAACATATGTTAAAGCTCAACACAGTTTTCTTCCAGGTATCATCATTAAATGCCTTTTCCTGAAACATCAGGACTTTTATCAATTACCTTCAGCCATGTCTCCAAAGCACTGAGAGAGTGTGAATATCAGGGCAATTGTAGCTCTCAGCAGGCATCATCCTCCTGCCTAGGCACACTGCTTATCCCATGATACCAACAGAGGGGGCTAGGTGGGCATTGTGATGAAGAATAGGTGGCTATGGCAGATTGAAACAGAGGAACAGAGTAATTTCTGTCTGGTATTGGGTCAGACTTCCTTGGATCTTCTTATTTTCTTCAAGAAGGCAGAAACTCTGATTTGGTTTTCTGTGGTTTGAACTGCTTTTACTCTAAGAGAGACTCTTATTCACTTTCCAGCATAATAGATGGTGACATAAAGGTCTGATGTAGAAAACTATTATTTCCACTTCTCCTTGGCCTCTCACACAGCATCATGCTNCCTCCACGAATTTATTTACTATACTACAGATCTGACTTTCAACCCTCACTGTTCAGTATCTGGCATGTACTTTTTCTGAGTCACACTTATGTAATTTCTTCCACATTAATATCAGGGGATACTCTGGATAATATCAGGTAGATTCTGGTCATTCAGGATTTAAAGTTGGTTATTCAAATGACAGCAACCTGATTAAGTCTTTCATAACCCTGCTGTCATTAAGCCTTGTGCCCTGTCAACAGTCTAACATTGGAGGGTTTATCTGTAGCCTTTGACCTGACTGACCCCACACTCTCCAGTGCTTGTTGCCTGCTGGCTACACCCCTTCAGTGTCATCTGACCTTCTCTAAGGGGCTGGTTAAAGCTAGAATATTTCAATTTTGTGCTCTTTCTCCAGGGGTTTGAGAGGCGTGACTGGTTTTGTCTAGGTCCCTTTATCATTCTCCTTATATTTGCAAAGATTTAAGGGTAGATGTTATATGGACTGAGGTACCATCTGTGAAGCTCAGCAGCTCTCTGTTCTTCTTTCCTCTTCTGAATGTATCAAGTTATATAAAACATCTTCATTATGTCTCTGAGATTAGTCTCATTTCATACTGCCTGGAGCCCTCTGAACTTTGCATTGATTTGAATCCAAATGCCACAGTCAGAGTCACATGAAACCACACTGTTTCTGATACTTTCCGTTACTTCGGCTCTAATGCAGAGCATGGACTTTTGCCTGGTGGCTTGCAGGCTGGCAGGCTTTGAACATGCTCCTGCACATATCTTTGCTGACTGGGGACATCTTCTATTGCTCTAATAACAGCTGAGACCAGATGAAATTGAGTCCAGCTTGGGGCTTGTTTTTAAGGACTTTTCTGTCATCTTCTAGCAATAAAGTAGTACACACTTTCTCTGGAGTTGACAGGGTTCTCTACAAAGGGGCTGGAGCATCCTTCTCTTCCTCATTTCCAGAGGCAAAAGTGAGGCAGAGGGACAGGAGGTGAGAAAGGTCAGATTTATGCCTGGGTACTGGATGGCCCTACAAAATGTCATGGACAGCCTAGTGGAAAATACTAGAGAGCAGAGAAGAAAAAGAGTACTGGAAGTCAAGGGGAGGGTTTTTAAGAAGTGCCCTTTGAAAAATCCTATTATTTGAGGGAAAAAAATTTCTTGGAGAAATTGCAGGATATCAAAATCTCATTCAAAGGAGGATCCTGAAATTACAGTGAGTGTCCATTATCCTCTTGCATAGTGGTGAGAGGCCAGAGGAAACAGCATGGCTGCTTTCATTCTGCTGTGCAATAGCAATAGGTTCTTCTCCCAGAGAGGAATCAATCCCAAATGTGGTTTTAGAAATAATCTGTGCTCACACCACCTGCAGCTGTGTCATCACTGCTTACTGCTATGCCTGGCTATGAAATGCTGATGTGGCCCAGACAAGATGCAATATTGAGGAGGGTGCTGGGCAGTCATTCTGAGTGGAGGTGACCCTATGAAGCAGCTCCTCCACCATAGCCCAGTTGCCCAGGTTAACCTGATGCTTACAGCACTCCAGTGCCAGGAGGCAGCTCTGCTCTGCGTGTTCCCTTTCTACCCAGCATCTCTGATGGGTTAACACCCCTTCTGCACACCCAGAAAGAAATATGAAACAACATTATCTGTGCTGCCAGCCAAAATATCATGAGACAGCCATCTAAGTGCTTTACCCAGCCAAACAGCACAGCTTTCTGAGCTGTTGTTCCAGGCTTTTGTCAGGGCTAAGCACACACTGCCTGCATGAATTCATTACTTTGGAGGAGCAGCAGTTTCACAAACAAAAGAGGGCTTTTAAGATTATTATTTTCTTTTTTTTTCTTTAGTCTGTGAAACACCAAGTGGCAGTGTGGGAGAGGAGCCAAACTGCAGCATGTCTTCAACCCCTTGAGTCAGAGGCAATCCCTAAGGGAGCTCCGTTTCCTGGGAGAATAGCTGTAAAAGCACTCACTGATCTTTTTGTTTTTTCTTTTCTTTTCTTTTTTGAGGGGGGAGTTATGGTCTACAAAGGCTTTTATCAGGGTGTGTTGCCAGGAGGCAATCTTAATTCTTTTCTTGCTAGGAATATTCTGGGCTCAATATACTATCCCTCAAATTTATCCCTCAAGCAGTGAGCTAAATTGTTATTTCATGGTTTTACAGCTAACACAGAAAATGCAGAAAATAAAGCAAAGAAAAAAGGAAAGGAACCCCAAACTGCAGCAACATAATTTAATAAAAACAAAAGAGAAGGAAATTCTGATCTTCATGAAATTAGATTTTCGCCACTTACTGAAGCCCCAAAACTTCATTTACGAGATCTTTCATTATTTCCTGTAAAAGAAAAATAAATTACTGGATATAAATTTAACCCGCCCCTCCTCTTGCTTTCAGAATTATTGGTTTGCCAAAGGGCAGTAAGGTAATAACATTTCCAAATGCTACTGGCTGGGACAGCCTCAGCCCGAGCTGGGAGCAGCGATGCGGAGGCGCCTCCGCACGGCGGCAGCTTCGGCTAAGGAGACAGGGATCTGCCGCGGTCCCTGCGGCGCTGCAGCCCGCTGGATCAGCGCCTGGCTGCACCCCGTTCTCCTTTAGCTGCAAACTTCAGACCTGCCAATAGTTCCACTTGGGCGCTGGCGTGGGAAGCTGGTTCCCATTTCTGCGTGGCAGGGCTGGAGCTAGTCCTGAAGGAGGGGATAGGTCTGTATAGCAGCCCCGAGGAGAGAGATCCTGCGAGGCTCTTGCAAACTGGGTAGCCTTAACGTAATGCTGCTTGGCTCGGTCTTTATGCTTTCTACCAGGATTTGAGAGCAGGAGCGAGTCCGATGTAGCCGAACACTTTGCTATTATCGGTTGTGCACCCTGTAAATTACAGCAAATCTGAAAGTCCCACTCTTATCTCAGGTCGCAAAAGGGTCTGTCCTTTTTTGGTACTATAGATTATATCTGGAGCAGTGCAAATTGCTTCATCTGGCCCGAGAGAGTTGCAGTTTTCCCCTGTAGCTGGGGGGCTAAGCAGGAGCTGCTTCGACTCAGGAAAATGGAAGAGTCCCATAACGCCCGCAGTGGGGAAGGAGCCAGTCTGTTTCTCACTAATGAACTGAATAAACCATGTATGATTAAAACCATTCCTCGAGTGAGGCAGAAGACAACCACAGACAGTCTTCTCAGAGGAATACCAAATAGCAGCCAAAATAGTGGAGTCCTGCTTACAACTATTTGCCCACCAGGGCAGAGGAGCAGGAGGAGGGGTGCAGGTGTTTTGAGAGAGGCTGGGGAGAAGATGAAGAGGAACCTGAGTTTGTGTGGGTAACACAGACATCCCATCTTTCAAAAGTCTATGGCTATGGTTCCAGGCTAGGCGACAACAACTATTGTGGATAGTGCCCTGGGGACAATGAGTGGAGTAGAAGAGGGATGGCACATATGTTCCTTGGGGTTTATAGGAGCCATGCTACCAAGTTTTCCATTCCGCTTTGCTGTGAGAACCCATGGCAGAAGCAGGATAATCTCTCTCTTTCATCATCTGTACTTTGAATGTTATTGTGGAAAAGCATTTTTGCAATCCTCTTTACACAAAAAATTGGGCAAGCTGAGTACATCCCTCATGCTCACCAGCAGCTTTCACAGAAAAATGGTTTAAGCCAGCAAGGGCAGAGGTCAGGTATACAGAGAAAACATGGGAAACATGGGAAAAATCACAGGCTAACCAGCTCCTGTTTTATTAAAACAGTTTAAAAATTGCTTTGCACAGCCTTTCCCCACCAGAGATAGCAAAAATAAACAAATAAAATCAGGCCCCTGGCAGCTTGCCACATTTCTCACAGAATGGGAGGAAAACTGTTTTACTAATGTATAGAAACTTGCCTGACCCATTGCCAGAGCTGTATTCCTTTTTTCCCTATTCATTTACTTTGGAAAAATGACCAAATACTCTGTGTGCAGCTGAAGTGAGAACAGAGTCTATAGGTTTGTCAGAAGTTATAGACACATTTCAGACTCTAATGTAGTAACTCTGCCACCAGTTAGTACACATACCCTCTTAAAAAGAGGAAAAAAAGGAAAAGTGGCTGATTAATATTAAGAGCCTACTTGCAGTTTTTGAACATTGTTCATATTTTCCAGGGCTTATGTTGATTTTGAAGAGACAGCAGCATGTCCTAAATGCTCTGTGCACAGGAACAGCTCCTAGCAATGCTGAGGCTGAGGGTCAGGTTGGCTGAGTGTGAAGTTTCATTAGTATAGCTCTATTGAAAGAGTATTTTCAGTCTGTGCTCAAACATGAACCAGCATAAGCTGGCCTCAGCTCAGACATCTCTATTTCCATCGCAAGTTGAAGAGAACCCCTTAGAGAGGATCATGAGAGCTGTTGGATCAAGCAGAACTCATGACAGCTGGCAGTCTCAGGATTTCTGGAGTTAGCAATCACACCTCGACCACCATGTTCTGCAGAGATCAATGACTTCACCCTCTGTTATTTCATTTAATTTCTTTTTGTACCAAGACTTTTGGTTTCTGCAGCATCCTGTGGCAGTGCCTAATTCAGTTCATGCATGCAGAAGGCCCTTCCTTTCAGTTACATTTGTTGCCCAATAATTTTACTGGAAACCTGCTGATTCTGACAATGTTGCAAGAGAGCGATTCAGGACTTTCTGTTCACCTTCATCATTCTACATTTATACTTCACATACCAGTTCTCTTCCAGATTGAAATGTCTTGGTCTCCACAGGCGCTCTACGGCTCTACAAAGTTTTTCCTGGATATCTTGCAAACAATGGTCCTTCCACTGTTACTACTGACTGCCACACCTAGGGTATGGTGCACCAGCTGATGAAGCAATAGTGCCTGGTCTTCCTTTTGTCAAACCCTCTAGCACAGGCATCCACTTTTTCCTTTCCTCTCTGTCCTCTTCCCAGTGCCTGTTTGCCCTCTCCATTTTGAGCCTTTTTGAGACCCTAGGCTGTGTTCCCTTACCAAAGAAGATGAGAGAGGGAACTGTATGAATGCTGATGGGGCGTAGAGGTTTACAATTGCCAGTGTCAACCCACAAGTTGTATGAACATGCTCTTTGGGACCTATTTCTCACTCACTGTACTTTTAGGTTTAATAAAAGGAACCCTCAAATTTAGTAAGAATATGTGTATGCTATTATGTCTAAGGTAGCCATATATTAGATTATAATCTGTGTGTGTCAGACATACCTACTCAAGCTAGGAAGACCCTATGTGAAGGTCTGTGTTTTGAGGCTGTGGACAGAATAATTAATTATCCCTCCTCCAGGACTCCCACCTCACAGGAGACAAGAACATCATCACAAGAGTATGTCTGTCCATTTTGAGTTAGATCTCAAAGCAAAATTTCAGAAAACTGGAAAATAAACTAAATGAACTGGAATAAAATATTTAACTATTGTCTCCACACAAAGTGCTGAATTTTATACAGCTTTTCCCAGAACAATCTGGATCAATGAAAGCACTTTCATTGGAGATGCAATGTTCTTCGGCAAAAAGATAGTTACCTGGTCAATCAATTGAAATTCTAGCTTGGACAAAGTAATTTTCCCATTCAAGATTGAATTACGTGCTGCTGTCTGTGGGGTTAGAGTTCTTCTGCCAGGGTTAAAATTTCTGGAGCCTATTTGGCAGTATTTACATGAAGAAGTGTTAGAGCAACAAGAAATTTTCATGAGGCGGGGGGGTGCTTCCACATTAACACTTCAGAAAAGTGAGACTGACCAGGAGATCTGATCCCTTTGAGCATGGCTGCAAGGGAACCCATAACAGCAGCACCAGTGTTTTTCCACCCCTCTTTTCTCCCTCTCAGCAGCAACCATGAATAA
>VYZS01076467.1:3045-17667 GCA_013400695.1 Neodrepanis coruscans | reverse complement strand
TCAGCAGCAACCATGAATAACAAGCAGGAAAAACAGAGGCAGGTTTTGAAGAGAAATGAGGGCAGTGGAGGGAGGGGGTGAGGGTGGGAGGCGGGCCTGCCTTATGCAAAAGTAGGTATAAAAAGGGGAGCTGAGTACCCCTCCAAAATCAGAAAGCGTGGGGCAAGAGGAGAGCACAAGCCTCTTCACTGAAGAACAGGTTTGAGATGTCTGTGTTTCTATGTACTTTTACTGTGGATGTTGCAGGGATTCATTAGGAATCATGTGTGGGCCATGGGCTAATTTTACACAGGGGATGCTTGTAGGAACAGCTTTCACATTCTTTAGTTCCTTGTGAGAAAGCTTTTTGCCCAAGTTTGGCCCGAAGCAGATTTTCTCGGACAATTCTCTTTAGAGGGCAAAATCCTTGGACAACAGAGCTGAAGGGCAGGGTAAATACTCTTCTTTCTGAGGCTGAAGCTCTGTCTTTAAGAATACACTCATTCCTAAGACCATGGCAACCCAACAAGAAAAAAGCTGACAACAAGGTCCACATACAGTAATGGGAATAATGCTCATGCACTCCTGCTTAAAAGTGGCTCAGAAGTTAAATGAAAGACTAATTGTAATTAAGTACAGCTAGGATAAAATATGTTGAGGGTGTGGCAGGCTACATTCTCCATAGTCTGAAAGGTCCTTCTTTAGTAAAAACTGTTAGAAGATAAAATCCAAAGATCTAAGAAGTACGCTAATATGTGATGCATCTTAATGGGGTGAGTGAGCATAAGTGACTGGCAAATGAGGGGGAGCTGTGTTTGATCTTGTAATAGGGCATGAACATTAGGTGAAGTCAAAGGTTTTCCCTAATTACTGAGGCCAACCAAATTTCTGGTGGTCCAAAGCAGGAGGAGCACTGTGGTGAAATCAGGACATTGAACATTTCCTCGTAAAACCTTTTTTTCCTAGAGAAAGTTGGGTATTTTAATTTGATGACTTTATTGATGTGGGGGAGGGGGTAGAAATGGGGGAGATAGACTTCTGTCTATCTATTGACAATTTTTTTATTTACAGAAAACAATAGAACTGAGTGTGCAAACACCAAGAGACCCAAAAGTCAACTTGGCCAAATACCCTGAGAACATTCAACTAAACTGAACTTTGTTTTATGTGATAGAGCCACCAGGCTGCCATGGAGTTATTGTTCAGGTGCCTCCTGCTCCCCGCCTTCTTCAGGGCAGCATCCCCTGCAGCCAGGGATGCCTGACTTAGGGCTCATACCTGTAGGAAAAGGAGACAACCAGCTGCAGCATATGCAGACATCAGCTTGGTCATGACCTGCAGGGGAGTTGGAAGCAGGAGATATCCAAACAATACCGCCCTCTGGGTGCTACAGCAAAGAGACGTAATGATTTCAGGAAGAAAAATACAGTGGCTCTGGGTATTGTGATTTCCCCTTCCAGTGTTAATTTTTCACAGCAAATATGTAAATCTGGCAGCTGTACTATAAGTTATTAGCATGACTTGTAGCTTAATAGCCTAAGCTATTCTTTTTAATAAGAATGCTTTTCAGAGTTTTGCAGAATAAAAATTGTCCTTCACTAGAACAGCCTTCATTTGTGCATCCTCAATACAGAGGGTATCAGGCTGGATTTGCTTTTCCCCTGTCTTCAAGCCTCATCTAAGAGGACAGTGTGATCTGACCATTTGTGCACACTCGTGATGTGCTATGCATGGATGGTAGTGCTGGAGATACAGATTTGGGCTGCACTCTCGTCCCAGCCGCACCTCCACTGGCCTCTAAGGGAGGGATCAGCTATCTCACCCAGCCTGCTTGTGGAAAGGATTCTCCAGGGGAGAGGGGAAAGAAGGGGGATTACAACCTGAAACCTAGTATGTTGTTTTAGCATTTAGCTGAACAAAATGCATTTTTCATGGAGGAAATACTTCTTCCATTGCTTGTATCTCTAGCTGGGCTGCATGCATTTTATACCTGTTTGGAGATGATACAAATGCTCAGGGACTGTTCTGTGGCCAGATGCTTCCTTCACTGATATGCTCAGGCAGCAAGAAGACAAAACACCTTGAAAATTTCAAGCTATTTATTTAAGCCTTTAGTGCATGATATCATGTCATACAAGCCTGGGCTCAGAACTGCTTTCAGACCTCATTAGAGTAAAGATAATCAGTTTATTTAAATGAAAAGCAGGACTGCAGAGACCCAAATTTCCCATTTCTTTGGCAGTAGGTACCTGGCACAATAGGTACTAGCAGAGCTCAGCTGTTCCTGTGTCTACCTTCATCTCCATCAGTTCCAACTGCCCAGGTGCACTGAAAACATCCATTTCCCTCAACTGTCTCCTTGAACCCAACACATAACTGGGCACTGCAGTACAAATCATGCTTGACTTGCCCTCTAAAATCGATGCAGAGCTGATGAACCAGCCCTACTCCTGTTAGTTTTGAATTACTAAATGTTAACGGGAGGCCGGAATGAAACCCAGTCTCCCCAAATTCATCATCCCTGGTTTGATTTACTGTTTATTTGCTTAAAGAGAAAGAAGGGGCACGCCAAAATTGGAAGATAGTTTCAAAAGCAGCAGAAAGATCTGCACATTCCAACCTTTTTGCCAAATAGCACTTGGGAGACTGAGACTGGAAAGGATGAAATCATTGTGATCCAGCTCTGGCAATCTCATCTCCTTTCCAACACGTTTTGAAGAGGAAAAAGAACAAAGCTTTGCCATTCTGGACAGATCAAGAGGGAAAGAAAGAGTAAAAATTGAGATGTTAATCACTTTGCAATAGCATACATATCTCACACACAGATTGGTGCCCAGACTGTAAAGTACAGATTAAAGGCTATTTATCCAAGAAGACAAAAGTCTAGTTCAACTGTACAACAAATACACTTACAAAGAAAACTGCATTCCTTTTAGTCTGGCACAAAACGAACTATCTTCAGCTCCTGTAATCAGTTATTCTGTATGGTAAAAAGCCTGTGTCTGTCTTAGTAAATGTGTAACTGCAGGCTCTACAGGTGTGCTGGGTCTGGTTAAAGGTTGTGTATCCATCCCTGGAACTTTCTATGCAGCTCGTATTAAGCTGAGCTCAGGTTTCATTGGGCTCTATCTGGTCTGAGCTAACTTTTTTCAGTCCCTCAGCCTGTGATGTAAAGTAGCTTTGCGCAACGACATTGTAGACATGCAGAAAGGGGCATCTGGTAGAAAGGGCATAAATCTACCTGCAAACACACCACCCCAGGGGGAAGAGGTACTGTGAGCAGCTCGTCTGAGGGCTAACAGTGTTGGAGGGGCAACGGAAGGGTGACAGACACAGGTGAGTAAGCACTCTTACTGGATTTTCTTGAATGCTAGTTCTTCATGCTGAGGTGTTCATGCTTTCCAAAGATGGGGCTTAGGGTAACTGCTGTGAGAATTTTCCTTCTTGTTTCTGCTTATGAGAAAAGAGCTGACATGAGGGCTCTGGCAACCATAGGAAAGTAACCACTGGGCACCAATGGCATTAATGGCACAGCCTGCATGGGTGGCACAGAGTAATCCTCCCTGCTGCTGCAGGAAATATTAAGAAATGCCTCAAAAAATTCTATTATGGATGGAGAGAACAGTGTGGGAAGGGCAGTGCTTCTAATATGTGGATTTTTGGTTTATTTTCCTGAGTTACACCCATATCAAAAATGCATCAAAAAGTGTAGAAATGCACTAGCACAGTGGCTGGGCTAACTCTGAACTTGAGAAGGTGCCTCCCAAGATATTTTTTGACTAGTCATAAACAATGAAGAAGCTCTGTCACGCATGTCACCTGCTACCAGCAGGGCTGGAGAGGCAGAGGGGACAGTTTGCAGAGGGGAAAGCAGCAGACTGAATTGCCCGTACAATAATTTAGAGGATGAGGTGGGAGATAGTAGTAAATAAAAATCCTTGGGTGAAGGCACAGGGCCAGAAATCTGCAGCAGGTCCTCCCATGTATGCCTCTGAGGAGCAAAGAGTTTCAGGCCTGACCTGCAAGCACCCTCTAGGAAGATGCTTAGACATCAAAGCAGCAGAAACTTCATTTGCAAACCAAGCTGTTAGAAAAATCTACGGCCTGGAAATGTGGATGTGCACATGAGCAGACATACATACTTAGCAAAGTATGTCTAGTTTATCAAGCATCTGCACATCTAAGTTTTTGGAGTTGCAAGAGAGTGATGATACTGCAAACTGGAATATTATTAGGCATGAAACACTTGGGTACCCCTCAGGGGAATGAGTATGTTTATGCATTGTAAATCAGCCTGGGAAGGTGCCAGGTCTTGAATGGCTAGATATAAACCTAAACACTTTAACCCTGTGTAAATTAAAGTGCTGGTGAGACAGACATTTCTCTGTGTGCTCTCAAAAGGCTACCAGAATTACAATACCTGACAGACTGGTGCAACTCAGAAGGCACAACTCAAAAGATCTTGAAGAAAGCAAGCAGAGAGTAGAGCTTCAGTACTGGCAAGGCTGATAGCATTTTGCCCATCCAATGAGCTCTGCAGAACTTGGAAAAGGCAGAAGAGGGTGAATAGAGCTACAATGAACAAGAAATTTCTAGTAGAATAAAAATACAGCTCTGAAAAACAGTATCTTGTTATCAGTTATATAGATGTATGATTTCCAACACATTTAGATTTCAAATGCACAAATTCAAAGTCATTTACTAGAAATCCAAGGAAGGTACTGCAGAGCTATTAGTTATCAAAAAAATGGATACAGGAAAAGTGATAATTCTAAAAATGTAACATTTGCCAGTGAGTTTGCATATATCTGTGTATCTATGCATGTGAGTGGGTGTGTATGTGTGCCCATGACATTCTCAACATGCACTAGGTCCTTTGTGCCAAAATACCAGTGACATCCACATACAGTAAAATTCTCTGGTTCTCATCATGAAAAACAGGAGCAGCAGGTGGTCTTTTACCACAGGAAAAGACTGGCTGTAGAGCAGAGTAAAACTCAGGCTACCCCTTCTGCATATTCAGATATAGAAGGTGCTGTGAAAATTGTTTCAGTGTTAGCGCATTTGTACAAGGGAGCCTGAAGTGTGTTTGCCTAGAAGCTAGAATTAATGTTTGCACTGGGCTATGAAAACACAACTCGCTCTGCTAGTGCCAAGTATTTTGCTGACTAGACATATAAAGCAGGATCACTCCATGTCTGGACCGTAAGAGAACTGGTTTCCAGACCCACTCCCTGCATAACAGGGCAAATAGCTTAGCCCATCTGTATGTCAGCAAGACTCAGTGCAGGAGTTTGCAGAGATACCTCTGACAAGGTACCAGAAAAAAATGTTGTATTCTTATAATGTTTTGCAGAACTAGCACATGCTCATTTTCAGGCCTAACCAGTCTGCACAACCATATTGCTTCCCATGCTAAATCATTGAGGTACTGCAGTGGGTAATGGAGCTCATATCTGAGCTTAGCATTTCCCCACCTGCTGCCATTGAAACTGATATCTGTCTCATCCTGAGCTTTTCAGACAGCAGAGTCAGACCAGCCACCACAAAATACTGAAATCCCCACCTTTGTAACTCCAATGCAGCACTAGTGCCTCATCCTGTGGTTAAGAGAAACTGTACTTAAAACATGCTGATTGGTTTTCTTTCCTCCCCACTTTTCTTTCAGCAGATGCCGTGGAGGCAATTTTCCAGCATGAATCTGGTAACAGGTTTTCTCTGTTTGTTGGTTTGCCTTACTGTGGTGACTTGTGACAGAGTCTACGTCCACCCTTTCAATTTGTTTTCTTTCAACAAGAGTGACTGTGACAAGCTGGAACAATTGGTTCAGGAGGCAAAGACGAAAACTATTGTTCTTGTCTCCACTGAGTCGCAAACCACACCTGCCTACGAAGGTGGCCTGAATGACAAGGACAAGTTGGAAGATCCAAGCCTAAATGGCTGGGGGAAGGAGGTACCAGACCTTGTGTACGACGTGGGAGTGCGGTTTTACAGAACACTGGGGAAAGTGCAGAGGGGACAAAATACGCTCCTGTCCCCAACCAGTCTTTACAGTTCCTTGGTATCTTTCTATCTGGGCTCCTCAAACCAGACAGCACTTGATTTGCAGAGTTTGCTGGGATTTATTCCTCCCTCTGGAAACACTGACTGCACTTCCAGGGCAGTTGGAAGCAATTTCCTTTCCAGCTTGAGGACAATTGAAGGCCTTGTGAAGAGCAGGGATGAGAAGCTGTTCTTTTCCAAGACACTCTGCCTGTTCTCTGCCCCTGGAATACCTATATTCGAACTGTTCCTGCAGGACTTGCTCCACTCTGCTGATATTTTCTATGCCCGAGCAGTTGACTTTACAAATCCAAGCGAGGCAGCAAAACAAGTAAATGCCTTTGTGGATGCCAAAAGTGAGGGCCAAAGCAAATGCTTACTGACAGACATCGATGCACCCACAGACTTGCTGTTTGCAGTGGACGTCTATTTGGCAGGTATGAGGCAGCACTGCTCATTTTGGGAACAGGCTGGGTGAAGGACAGGCAGTGGTCCTGGTCCTGGGAAGGAAGGAAGGTCATGCCTGGCCAGTGGTGAAAGGGAAGGGCTCAGATGAAAGGCTGGACCACTACTCCATGCCACTGTGCCAGGGGTCCTGCCTGTGCTCTGCCGCAAGCCAGCACGGGCAACGGGAAGGAAGTGCAGGGAGATGGCCTTGAAGAAATTTTCCTTGTCCAGGCAGCTAAAGATTAGGAAAGGTGTGGGAAAGTGCATGAGAGAGGATTACACAGTATTTCTTGCTGCAAAGGAACTAAAAGTCATGAGGGGCCTCCAGCAAGAATGATCAGGAAGTAGCTTTAAAGAAAGCCATAGAAATCCTTTTCCCCAAAACCTGTATTTCCACGGGGGAGCTGGAGGTAGCAGGCCAGAAGTACAGATACAAGAAAGGCTAAAAAATATAATGGACATGACTTCTCTAGTGGCAATTAAACATAGAATTCTGGATGCAACATCTGGCTCAGGAATCAAGCAAACAACCTATCAGTTATGGACGCAGGGGAGCATATACAACTCTAGAAGAAATGAGGAATCTCTTAATTACCTAGGGTCATTCCACGCTGCTGTCACAGAAATCCCCCTGCACTACAATTGAGCCTTCTCTTCTGAGTGTAGCTGCTTTCCAATATCCTTGTGATTGATTGCAATATCAGAGATTGCACACTTTAGACAGCTTGCCTACCTGTGACAGTATTTCAGAAAACTTGCAGCAAGCCCTAAGTTTCTAAGTGGGCCTCTACTGCTAAAGGTGGAGTTGTGGTGCCCATTAAATCCTTCTGTGCCTTCATCTTCCCACATCAGGTTTTCTTTGCCTTTTGCGGGAGCCATCACTATTTATCCCAACTCCTCAGGGAGCTGAGGATCAGCTTTGTCTTTAGTGTAAAGTCTAGCATAGACATGATACTGCAAAAATAATTTCTGTGTTACAGACATGGTCACAGAATCAGTTTTCCTTTAGCAGAACCAATTTTTTCTCTTCTTCTGTATTGGAAACTTGCTATTTTTATTAGCTTAGGAACATATGCTCAAGGGTCTTGAGTAACTGGGTCAGCTCCACTACCTTCTCTCTCTGAGAAGGGTACACTTGAGATTTTGTAGTCACCATACATGGGATGGAAAAAATTGGCTCAAGAACAAATGAATTAGGTAAGCAATTCTCTTCTAATAAACACAGCAGATGACTTCAGCATTTGCTTTGCCATTTGGTTGTGAAAGGGCAGCCATGACAGCCAATATCTGTCCCTATAGCTGCAGTAAGGAAAAACTATTTTTTTTTCTGAAACATAGTATATATGCTCCTGAGATTCTATTAACAGCCATAGCATTGATAAAGTGACAGACATCCACGCAAAACAACAGCTAAATATTCCAGTTGTTCATTTGTGCACAGTTTTTTTCACATTCGTAGACTTGCTGCTGAGCAGGGTCTGCCATTTAAAATATGATGCAGAACATCAAGTACAATTTTCACTGATAGATTTTGCTTTTAGTTGTTTGTTTTCTTAATTGAACTGGAAAAACATTACAAAGCAGTGTATAAAAATAGAACTGTGGGACTGCACAACCTTAAGCCCCTCTACCTTCCCCTGGTTAAACTCTCTTGAATAGACAATCCTCAGAAACATCAATTTTAACTAGAAATTTTTTAAGATGCTTTTTTGCTATTTTTTTTTTAAGTGAAGTCATAGATTTACACATTAAGACATGTCATTAAGCTTGTCAGGCCAGCATAAAGCCTATATTACAGAATATAGATACAGAATTGAGATAATTACCTGAAGCAGAGAGGTCAAATGTTTCTTTTCTGTACTCCCAAGCCAGTACTGCAAAGTACTCTTTTACCCTCTCCAACTACATCTTTGCTCTGTGACTGACAGGCTTTTCCACTTCAGTTATCTTTCCTATATTGTAGACACAGATTTCTTTCCTGTTCCAATGTGGTTGCCAGACAGTTGCCCAAACCCAAGGCTTCTGTGTCCTAATGCAAGAGATGTCACTGTAAGAAACCATTTCTTCCAATGCATCAGCCATCACCTTTTATAGAAGGAAATAGTCATATTAAGACTCTTAACACCTTTTAGAGCACTTTCAGGATAGTATGCACCCAGTTCCATATTTGAGGGCACAGACTTCCAGATCCTCATGTTGCAGGAAGCCATTTCAAATACAAGGGTGCTGATTAGCCATTGTTCACAACTGACACAATGTTAATGGACTCATTCTCAAAGTTAGTAGCAGAGCTTTAAAATTTTGCAATATTTTCCCAAGATGATTTAAAAACAATTACTATCCCATCTTGGTACCTTTAGCTATCTGAATGCTCAATATTTTGTCCTTTTATTTCACTCTATTACAGTCTTGATTTTTGCTATCCTGTGAAAATGAATTCTACAGGTTATACAGATCCTGTGAAAGTGGCTCCTTTCTGCTTGCATCCCTTATTCTTATAAAATATAAAAGAAAAAGGTGAACAACTCTACTTCCTTATTTTTTATTTTGCTTACACCTTCCCCATCTCCTACCTGCTGCTTTTTTTGGTGAAGCTAGAATAGGTAGAAGTGTCTAAATGTTCTTTCAATGCAAGCTCATTTAAGAGGCAAGTGCTCCTATGCAAAACCACTTACTACATACTGAATATGTTAAGGTCCAGCATTTATCTGGATTTATTGGAGAATAGATTAGTTAACGGTACAGCTAGAACAGCTCCTATTTTAATTAATATATCAGTATTCATTACTTTAATGTAAGGAGTTCCTTTCTTTACTACATAATATACATCTATTTTCATAATTCCCAAACAATGTCAAGATTTCTGATTTTTGCCTTCTTGCTGACACCAGTAGTTCCTTTAATGCTAACAGGATTATCTGCCTAACTGGGCAGCAGCACAGAACTATGGCAGTGAGCAGATAACATGTTGAAATGCAAAGCTGCACAGAAGCAGCAGGAGGTGAGAGCGAGGATTCCCATAATTGTGAACTAGGAAAGAAATTTATGTTAAGGTTTAGCAAGGGTTCAGGTATGTCCTTTTCAACCTCCTTGGTTCAACCAACACTTTGGAGTTATGTTACAACCTCCCATGGATTTGACTTGTAAGACTGTGAAGGGTGAGACCTCAGGCAGAGCTTGCGCTGCCTTCCCTCTCCCAAGTCCGCTGGGCTGCCTGAGAGTGCTAGTGCAGCAAGAGCTGGCCCTGAAGGACCTGATCCCAAACATGCCATCACTACCACTCGAGAGATAGAGAGGAAATTAAGCAGACCCTCAGCACACGCTTGTGAGCATCCTGGAGGAACGTGGCAGCTTACGAGGAAGCAAGCAACCATGCAAGCAGAAAAAACTGTTCCACACAGCCAGTAGAGATACAGCAGCTTTGGTCACAGTCCTGATGTCCATGGTCCCTGTGCTGTGAGCCTGATGCTACCAGAAGGAATATTAAAGGGAGGATACATATGTTTACAGTAGCTGAATGTGATTTTATACACGCAGTCCTTCTCTAATGCACAGCGTGTTGTTTTTAAACAAACATGTATGCCAGCTGAGGGGCAGAGGGGAAGAGGAAAGAAAAAAAAGAATCAATTCCTTCTTTCTCAATCTGTTTTTCAGTGAATGTTAAGGAGGCCTTCCAGCTCAAAGAGCCTCAGGAGTTCTGGGTGGATTCAAACAAAAATGTCTTTGTCCCTATGTTGTCTGTCATGGGGACATTCAAGTACAAAACTGATGCCAGTGGGGCTTTCTCTCTGGTGGAAGTCCCCATCAGCAAGACGGCACTGCTGGTGCTGCTGCAGCCCATCAATGGTAGCGACCTGGAACGCGTAGAATCTGAGCTGACGTGGCAATCCTCAGCCTGGCTTCAGTGGCTGTCCCCGAGGTAGGAATGAATGGGAACAAGGGGTACACCCCACAGGCCTGCCTGCTCCCTGACTAGGGTCGGATCCAGCCAGAGAGAGTTTACTACTGAGCATAAAGAGAAACCTCTGGAAATCCAGGGGCCTCACTTCAAGGAAACTCACCTTTGGTGGGAACAGCTTTTTATCTGGGGGTATTTCAAGGAAATGAGCAAGTACCTTTGCAGAGCTGACCCATGAAGTGGTATGATCTGGGGGTTAATAGCATACCTAGGGTGAGTTTACACTTGGAAACAGTGATACAGCACCCATTGGTGTCTGTCCCCACATATCAAGCACTTCTTGCAGTTGTTTTCACATGCCTATTCTCCAGGACTGCCCAAACACCATGCGTTCACAGTAGAGAACAAGCACTCACTTGCCTCTCTCTCTCCCTCTCTTTTCTACAGAGAAATTAAATTAACGCTGCCAGTGTTAGCAATAGAAGACAGCTCTGATCTACAGGAGCTTCTTGCAGATATGGAACTGCCTGGACTGCTCGGGAAGAGGGCAGATTTCAGTAAAATAAGCAACACCAATCTAACAGTTGGAAAGGTACCGTACATATCACTGACATTAAAAAAAATGCTCCCTGCACAGTTCAACTTAAAATTTATTCATAAACTGAATAAATTTACCTAGAACAAAGCAGTCACAGCCATGTAATGGACATGTTTAGTAGGGGACTTTCAATATGACTGAAAGATGTGGATATTCCTTAGATTAATTTATCAGCAATAGGTTTGCCCTAAACTATTCAAATTTTACCATGACAGCAAACACAGAATGTTCAAGATCTGAGTGTGTTAGGCCCTGTACATACAAATTAGACGGCATCTGGAACCACCTCCAGTTCAAATGGCTGGAGCACATAGTAGAGGCTGCAGCTACTGGGCTTTTGAGCAGCACTTAAGAACTGCTCCCAGAAATCAAAAACACAGAGCTGTATGCAGCCCACAACCTTACCTGAAGAAGGCTCAAGAGTTCAAGTCTCAAGGGGAAGAAGGGAGAGCTTAACACATAAATAGAAGACATATTACATTCCAGAAGTATAATTTGAGTGCCTTTACTTTTATTTAATTTTACTTTTAGATGGTGCCCCACTCTTGGAAGTTCTGTCAGGGGCTTCAAGGTGTCCTGGTTTTGGCTGAGAGTTAATTTTCTTCTTAGTACCTGGTGCAGTACTATGTTTAGGATTTAGTATGAGAGTAACGTTGATAACACACTGGTGTTTTAGTTTTGCTAAGTTGGGGGAGAAATGAGTGAACTGGTGTGTGCTACTTAGTTGCTGGCTGGAGTCAAACCATGACACAAGGGTAACAGCACTCCATACCACCCAAGTGTACAAGTAGTTGTACAGCTTTTTTGCATGTCATGGAACAAGTACTCCAACATCTTTTTTAAACACCCATGGAGTGTAATATGCTGCTTACAGCTAATCTAAGTTATTGATTACTTCATGTACTTTATAATTCACTCAGACTCCCATTTGTCTCTTCACTATCATGCTCTGATTACTCCAGAGTTACTTGTATGTTTTGCCTTACAGGTAATAAATAAAGCCTTTTTCAAACTGATGAGTGATGGAACAGAGCAAGCAGAAGACCCTGCAGCACAGAAGGAAGATGGGGCGTACCTGGATGTAACACTGAACAAGCCATTCCTTTTTGCTGTTTTAGAAAAGAAGTCAAGGGCAATGCTTTTCCTAGGCAGAGTAACAAACCCTCTGCATGGAGTTTAAATGCAAACACGGGATAAGAAAGGAGGGAAAAGATACACATTTCCCATCACCCTCTTCTTATCAGCTATTTTTGTGATGGTGTTGAGTGCTTTTCTTAGAGATGAAGCAGTTAGTGTTTGAAATATAGCTTTTTGAAAGCTAACACATTGCAACATTTCATCCTCATTCATCTATTTCACATGAAGTGACACACTCTTCCAGCTTCTCTTTTTATTCTTTGTCTCCCTTTTGCTCCCAGCTCCCTTTTTTGATGCAGTGGGGCAGGGCAGTGTTTTGAGGCAAGGCATCAACTTAAAGAGTAGTTTTATAAGCACAAACAGCATTTACTGTAGAAACGTATAGAAAAGGACCTCTTCATTCTTTACGAAGCTTTAAAAACTTTTCATTTGGTAAGTTTTGCAAGAGAGACCCCCTTTCACATTAAGAGTGAAAATTTTACAATTATCCACAGAGATTTGTAGCTTCACTAGCAACATTTTCCTTTAAAATGCTGCCAACAGCACAGGCAGACTTTGCTTGTCCCACTGAGACATGATTTTTTTTGTCTTGGAAGCAAAAACATACTTAAAAGAAGTTTCTTCTTTCTGCAGCCCAGATGGATACGTTCATTTCTTAACTCTATGGAAATGCTAACAATTGGGCTCAGTAGCATTAATGAACTGTGATGGATAAATTCTCAGAGCATGACAGAATTATCTCTGATTTAAAAAAAAAATAGAAAGAGGCCTACTATTCCAATACAATTTCATTCACTGGATTACTTTCTAACCCGTGAGGTATTTATTGCAGACTTCTAGTTAAAAAGGACACTACTGGATAGAGCTCTGTTCTGTAAAGTTTGAAACATTAAAGTGGAAAAACAGACTTTCAGATGACTCTTGAATTATGAATTGAGAAATCGGTACTAAAGGAAAGCTTCACAGTGGAACAAGGATTTTCACCTCTCATCTCTAAATTTGTCTTTAGCACTGATGGTGTTTAGGCAATAACTGCAAACCTTTTTGGCATATGATGTCCGATGTATCCTACGGAGCACAGCAGATCATTATCATCCACAGTGGTCCAAATGTCCTAATTGAAATGCATTAATGCCAGCAGCTTGCTTTCAGTGATGTAGATATGTGACAGACCCTTTTAGCTTAATGGAAAATGCCATGACATTATAAATAAAATAACACAAAACTCAAGTAGTAGGATTTCAAGTGCTATGATATAGCATCCATGTATTTATCCAGTTATACTGTATGTATTCCAGATGCTCTAACATCTAAATAGTGTACTTGTGTTATATACAGAAGCAATTAACTCAAAATATGCAAAGATGGAAAGATGCAAATAAACCCACTCCTAAATTTCTTTGCCACAGTTCAGTTGGGCTTTTATCCACAACTACATCCCTTGTTCTGGCTTCTGAAATGTTTTTAAGACAGTAAGTTGCATATTATCATGCAGTGCATCCAATGGTATAGCTGTAAGTATGAAAGAGGCAGCTTCAAACTAATTAAAAAGGTCATACTAATTTAAATGTTATCACATTTATTCATGGAAGTCAGAAGATAGCATCAGCTACTAGAAAAATTTCAGGCAGCAGAATGTTCTACTTTTATGATGGAGAATAACAAAAGGGAGCCCCTGAAAACACTGACAAAGTTCGGGGCAAAATGCCATTATTCACAGGTGGGGGTTGCCTGCTCTGAGGACTCCATACCCTGTTCAGTGGTTACAGGCAGAAAAACAAACCAACCAATCCACCGTCCACCAAACCAAACACACTTTTCTGAAAAGGAACTTTGTGGTGGAGAGCACCTCTCCACTGACACCCTTGAGAAGAAAAGGAAGGAGGAAAGGGCAGAGATAGGGAACTAAAAATATACTGAGCAGAACGAGATCAGTATTATTGATGGAAAAAGCAGAGTAAATATTCCACCATATTGAGTGGCCTAGCCAAATATATATGCTGCTAGTTATCTTTAGGTGATGAGATTAGAACAGTCTGGTCCACTTTTGGTAAAACCTACAAAGTGGAGAATCCAGTTGCCATTTTAGGCATTTCAGGAGAAAATATGTCACTGCTCTTTCCTATTACACAAAACCTCGTCCAGCTAAATTCTTTCCAAGATCAGAAAGGCACAGCAAGTTTTCTAAAGTTACTGGAATGGAAGAAGAAAAAGGCACCAAATCAAATCTGCATTACTGTCATAAAGTGAAGTGCATTTAAAAAATTACCTAAGGAATTAGAGGATTAGTAGCAGAAGACAATTCCTTAGAACACATTTACTTACATGGTAGATCCATTCCTCCTCACCGATTCACAGTATTTAAAATGCTAACATTCATTTTACCAAAGACAAAGCCAATTCACACCTCTTTTTATCAATAGGAGTATCGCTCAAATTCTTAACTGATTTTCTTCCATTGAAAGAAAATTAAATGCCATTCAAGTGAACAAAAATAAAAGATGGGGAACTCACACAGAAC
>VYZS01076463.1:0-19877 GCA_013400695.1 Neodrepanis coruscans | reverse complement strand
GTGGAGGAAAAAAATATTTAAAATATTCACTTGGCTAAGCATGAAATACTTGGGATGTGTGTTTAATCAAGAGTGAAAGGAAGGGTAGTTACGCTTGTATTTCATAAATTAAAATGCTAAAATGATCAGATAAGAAACAAAATACCTTATTGCATTGCAGCAGTGCTAATGAAACCATTTGAGAGGAAAAAAAGAAAAAAGCCAGTTTGTAATTATGAGCTCTTTGCTCCCAAGAAACATGGGGCTCTCATCTGCAGTCCCGTGGTTGTGCTGCATCCCTTGGGAGCAGAACCTGCCTCATGCACTGCATTTGTAGTCCATTCATATCCCACATGTTTCCACCTGCTGAACAGAGAAATAGAGGGCAAGCTGAGAGGAATATATTGAGGGATACCTGCTGTGTCACCTGTCTGTGCAGATCTCTTTGGGAGTTGGGAAATAATTCCCAGTGAAAGGATTTGGTGTGTGGGGCATGTTCCTCACCCTGCTCAGGCTTTTTCAGCAGGCAGGTGAGGTTCAACAGCCCCTGGTTCTGCAGTGCTTTGGTGGCTTTGGTTCCTGCAGCCACGTAGGTTTTCTTGGAATTAAACACCAGAGCAAAACGTTGCGGGAGATACTAAAAAATCTGGGATTTTTAAGCGAACAATGCACCAAAGCACAAAGGCAATTCCAGCAGGTCATGTGTGTGTTTGGGGAGATGGAAATGATGCAGCCACACCCCCAAAGGTCAGATTTCCACGGAGCTGTGCTGCAGGTAGTCACTGATCCTCCCTTCTCTGCTGTGCTCTGGGAGTCGGGCGCTTTTCACTCCTCGTTTACATTCCGAAGAAAGGCTTGATCTCATTTTCACCAAGGCAGTGATAAAACCCTTAGTGATCTCGACAGGACATGTTCTATCTCTAAGTGCATATGTTACTGAGTGAGGAATATTTATCTGCTCCTGGGAATGCTGCCCAGCAGTGGGGAATGCTGCAGTGGGGCTGCAGGAATCAGATCTCCCGTGCTCAGTTCGCTGTTGGAGGTAACACAGTTGCTGATGGGCGACTCACAGATACGGCAGGTGGAGCATGAGCTGAAAAATAAGCACTAATCGATCAGACCACGGTGATTATGCACTGCTGTTTTTCCTCAGAGTGCTCCAGGTCTGCCTGAACTCCTCCATCCCTCTCCAGCTGCTGCTGGAGACTCTGGGTGAGTCAGGCAGAGGGATGTGCTGTAGGACCAGGATGCCAAGGTGGGTCCTTTCTGGGTGTCTTGGGGGTCTTTGAAGAGCAGAGCTCTGTGTAGCTGCAACACACTGTTGGATATTTGTTATCCATGGAGATGAGTCTCCTCCATGCACTTTTCCAAGTTCACACCAACCAACCAGACAAATGTCTTCAATTCCCTCCCTTCCTGCAGAGCTGGCAAAGGGCACGTGCAGTTGTGGGCTTGCAGCATCATAGAATTCCAGAATGGTTTGGGTTGGGAAGGACCTTAAAGCCCATCCAGTGCCACCCCCTGCCCTGGGCAGGGACACCTCCCACTGTCCCAGGTGGCTCCAACCTGGCCTTGGACACTCCCAGGGATGGGGCAGCCACAGCTTCTCTGGGCACCCTGTGCCAGGGCCTCCCCACCCTCCCAGGGAATGATTCCTTCCCAATCTCCCATTTCTCCCTGCCCTCTGGCAGTGGGAAGCCATTCCCTGTGCTGTCTCTCCATGCCCTTGCCACAGGAGCTGCTCTGGAAGCTCTGTGCCTCCCAGCTTCTTTCGGGGGATGCAAAGTGTTCACTTTGCAACTTCTTACATTTGTTGCTGCAGTGGCAAAATAATAGAGAGGAATGTTTTCAGCATTTTTAAAGGTCCTTTGTCCCCAGAAGAGTTTTGATCAAAACACTGACAAGAGCAGCTCCTCCTGGAGTAGAACCCAAGGCCTCAGTTTAGGAAACAAGCAATCCTTTTATCTCCTAATTTCAGACATGTCTTTGCTCTCTGTGGACCTGAAATCTCCGGTTGCCAACACAGACCCACAGACTCTCTCTTACAAATGCTTTGCTTAAAATAGATGACCTTTCTTTCTCTGAGGGTGCTGAACTATCTTAGCTCATCTTTGTTTTTTTAAATGGGTATTTTTATCTTCTTTGATTTCTCTCTGATATTAGCAGTGACCAGGAGCCAGGTTATCAGCAGAGCAGTTGCATCAACCTGTGCAAGAAGAGATTTGGGTTTTTATTTATTGTCCCCACTGCTGTGAGGAGGGTCAGGGAACCCAGAACATTCCACAGCGAGTCAGGAGCTCCTTTTTTTGAGTTCCTAGTGAGTTTAAAATGCAACTCAGCAGCCAACACTTTGTTCTGAAACAATGCCTGTGTTTTTGGGAAACGTGGTTTGTCTTTTTATGTCTTCTGGGCATCTGCTTAGAAGACATTTGGAGGCTGCATTTCAGAGGAGAGAGCACACTGAGCAGAGCTTCAATCAGTTTGAACTTTGTGTCCTTAAGGAACTTTGTCACCCAAACTGCTGGAAGTGGTTGATGAAGGGCTGTTTGCTTTCAAGCCAATTAGCAGTTTGAGAACCTCAGTGGCCTGAAATGAGCCTCTCCTCTCATTTCATGCAGATAAGGCTGCAACAGAAAATTTGGGAATTAGCAATATCAGTGAGAGTCCTTCCTGCTTTCTCAACTAACTGTAACAAATCTCCAAGTGTCCCAATAATTATTTGTTCATTTCTAACACATTGGATTCAGATTGGAGGACAAAACATTCTCTGTAGAAAAGCACCTTCAGCAAAAAGAGCCACATAACCATAAGGCCTCCAAATCAATGAGTCGCAGAGAGCTTTGAATGCACTGATTTATTTTTTTAAAAATCAGTTCACTTGTACAATTATTTGTCAGTTTTAATGCAGGTCGTTTACAGGAGTGTGGAGGGAATTGCTGAGACACCAGATGAGAACTGAAAGTGCCTGGAGCCTCTCTGGGGAAGGGGTTTGGAGAACTCAGGGCAAATCCCTCCTGAACTCTTTGCAACACGTTACTGGGGTTAAAGGATGTCTGTGGGCTCAGGTTGTAAAGCCAGTGCCTGTGGCTTTCAGCTTAGAAAGGGAAGGAAATAAGGACACCACAAGCTCCCTAAGAGGTGCCAAAGCCGATGGTGGATTGACTGTCCTGATCCACAGGTTGTCTCCAGGGCAATCCATCAGCTCAAAACCAGTTTGACACTGGGAATAAAGACAACTTAGAAGGAAACCAAGAGCATGAGAAAGACAGGGACAGAAAAGGCATTAAAATTTGAAATTAAATCTGCCTTCATCAACAGACACAATTAAAATGATCTGTGGGAGAGATTACCCAGTAAATAGGTTTCGGCCATATGGCTGAAAAGAAAACATAAATAACTGAAAATAAAACATAAATAACTGAAAATAAAACATAAATAATGGAAAACAAAATCTCAGACTGTACAGAAATAATCCAAAACTTCACTTTTTTTCCCTGGATTTCTTGGGGTGGCAGAAGTGTGGAGGGAGGGAATGCAGAGCCCAGCCAGGCAGTGCTGGAGCACCCTGGTCCTCCTTGAGCCTGAGCATTTTGCTGAGCTTGTTCTGTTGTTTATATTGATTTGAATTTTAATGCATGCCAAGGGCACCTTCAGCTTTCAGAAAGGCCCCATTTTTTGTTTTTTTTCTGAAGACCTGAAATTCATAAGAGCAGCAAATAATTCCTTGGGAGCTGCTGCTGCTGCTGCCCAGCCCCTGTGCTGGAGGCCAGCGTGGCAAATCCAGCACACAGTTAATGCAATACATGCATTGATTTGTGCCAACACAGGGGTGAAGATAAGAGACAAGCAGCTCTATACTTCTCTCTTCCAATTACTGAGCTGGAGCAAGTGCCACAGAAGCAAATCCGTGGCACTGGAGTCCTGCAGAAATAAATTACAGCGGTGAACGTTCCTGACTGCAACAATTGGGAGACCTATAAGGCTGTTGAGAGGCTTCTATTAATATCAGTGCCACTGATGTGTGACATGCAACCTCTGTCCGTGGGCTCTGCCAGCAGGCCTGGGGGGTGCTGGGCTGCTGCAAGAGCAGGGCAGGGAGAGGGGAGCCAGGAGGGAGGTTCTTGGAGCCTCCTGCACCATCTTCCTTCTCCTCCTCCCTTGGTAAAGACACTCCAACTGCCCTGGTTTTTGAAGGAGCCCAAATGTGCCCACCAGGAGTGTAGGACACCCTTTGTGGGGGGTGACATCTCCTGGGTCTCACTGGAGACTTCACCCAGCCCTGTGGTTGCAGCTGGAGGGAGCTGGGGGACCCCCCACCCCAGGGTGGCCTTGGTGCTTGTGTTCCCTCACTGGTGCTTTGTGCAGCTGCCTGGGGCTGTCCAGGAAAGGCTCCAGCTGATCCCTGTCCCCTAAAGCCTCCCCAGGTGGGAAGTGTCACCTGTGCCCTCCTGTCCTGGGGCAGGTGCTGTTTGCTGAGTGTTTCTCCTCGTGATTTCTCTGTCCAGTTGTGCAGAACTTCACTGAAATTAAGGATGCAGGAAGGCTCCTTCATTTTAGGTAAATTGGGAAATAATTGAGCAGGAGAAGGCAGGAATTAAGACAAGATTTTCAGTGCAGGTTTGAAAGAGGCTGAAGGAGAGAAAACAGGTTGAGCTGCAGGACTTGATATTGAGGAGACAGACAAGGATTGTGCCCCAAGGGGCTGGGAGGGAGGTTTTTCTGGAGTCTCCTTAGATGGTGCCTCCACAGGGCACAAGTCATTCATGTTTCCATGGGATTTACTGGGCAACATCAGGTTTTCTGTGTTCACCCACTTAGAGCAATAAAAAAAAAAAAAGGAAGAGGAGAGAAAGCTCATTGTGAGAACAAGGGGAGCCTGAAGTGCAGCCTTTGTGCAAGAGGAGGGGCAGGGGATCACCCCAGGAATTAACATTCCATCCTTCCACCCTCCAGAGAAGTGTGGCACTGCAGATAAAGCATTGTTGAGATGGGGAGTACGGGGGTGAGGAGAGGATGGGAATGAAACGGGCTCATTTTTTGTAACCTGCAAGTGCCACTGCAGATAAGCCCCGTGGGCTGAGTTATGCACAGGCAGAGAGAGGTGGAGAACAAGCTTGGCAGCCTGGTCCCCTCACTGAAAAGCCATCAGCCTTTGGAAAAAGCCAGCAATGAAACACCTGCTTCATTGCATCTGCTTTGCTTTGGGAAGCAGGAGAGGGAGGGGGTTCCTGTGCACCACATGTTGCAGGGGTTGTCATGGTAAGGGCTGGATATCAAAGCACAGACTTCTGGAAAACCTCCACGAGCTGCTGACGTGTAAATTAAAGTTGCCCCCTCAAGTAAAGACACGGGAAACTCTTGTAAAATGACGCCTTGAGATTTATGAAGTGTGCCCTGAGAGCTTTCCCTCAGCTGAACTCCCCCTGCAACGGGCAGCAGAGGGGCTGCTGCTCCAACCAGCCATCATTCATGCAGGCTCAAAAGTGCTCTTTAGAAGGAAAAAAAAACCCTCAATGCAACTTGTGTGTGTGCTGTCTTTGCAGAATCACCGTTCTGGAGGACGGGAGCCTGCGGATCGTCAACGTCACCAAATCCGACGCGGGGAGTTACACGTGTGTGGCCACCAACCACTTTGGGACAGCCAGCAGCACGGGCAGCCTGCTGGTCAAAGGTGACTGATGCACAAAATGCACTTTATTTTTCACCCAGGGCCGAGTTTCTGCATCTCAGGGAATTTTCCGTGCGCATCCATATTCTGAGAAATATTATTTTCAAAGGGGGAAAGGTACAAGGATTGACAAAGATATTTCAAGGAGTGATTTGATAAACAGGGAGAGACAGTGGCAGTTTTGGGGCTGCTTGTGAGTGCCCCAATGTCTGATGAATAATTACAGGCAATGAAGATAAAGGTTATTACACTTACAATCACTATCTCCTTCTTATTTGGGGGAAAACATGTATTGGATACCAAATGAGGAAAGGCTGATTGAAAAGCAATAAATCAATCACCAAGCTCTAGTGCTGTCACTTTTAATTCTCCCACACATTGGCTTTGATGGATCATACTCAGTTAGAGGTTCTCCTTGTCAGTGATTTCTATGGTGTATGGGGAATAGTTAAAAATGTTTCAATTCAGGTTTTAATCCATGTTTTTTTTTTGAAGCTGGAACACACCCAGAGGTTCCTTCCAACCCCAACCAGTCTGTAACTCTGTGACCCTACAGGGGAATGTAGAGACCCCAGGAGTTCTTTGGGTTTGGGGTTGGTTTGAGTACCTTGGATGGTCTTTGCCTGTTCAAAAAACCAGAGACAAGACCAGCCTTAGGTCCCTGTATGAGCTGATTCTGCAGATTTTCTTAGTTTGTGTTAACTGTCCTGGTTTTCCATGCAAGACACCAGGGGGGTGAATCAGGGGCTGCAATTCAGGGATCACCAATAAGCCAGTTTTGGAAACCAGGAGTGACTCTGAGGAGCCCAAATCCTCTGGTGCCCAAGGAAGAGCCAGTAACTCCCAGCACAGGAGTCAGCAGCTCTTTGTGCCTTTGGGTGCCTGTGGTTTACAAACCACTTGGAGGTTTTAAAGGATTAGCAAGTGCTTTTTTCCCCCTCAGTGCCCCATTTTAACTGGATTCCATTGGCATTAATGGGAGTGACACGTGTGCATGAAGCAGAGAATAAACTCTTAAGCCCAGGATGTGGATTTTAACAGCAAACTGAGAAATGCAATTTCAAATCAAGGCCAGAAAAAGCAGCAAAGAACAGGAACTATTCTGAACTCCAAGTGGACTGTGTAAAATACTGTATTACACACTGAAATGCTTGAGTTTCTCTGCCCTAAGTAAAACACTTGTGAGTTTGGACAGAAATATGCCTGAATTCCTTATTTTAACTCAGTTTGGTGGTGTACAAAAAGACTAATTTATCAGCTGATGTGGTTTTTGACCTCAAGATATGCTTCCAGTCTTTCCTAACTCATCTGATGTCATTGAGTACAAAACTGTGAAGGTCAAAAGACATTTTTTCTAACCTCCCTATGTTCTTCCATTAAGATTGCAGGTTATCCTTATTTTCTTTTCATTTTCTTCCTCGGACAGAGATGCCAACAGTGTCAAACAAAGACAGTGCAGGCAAGGCTGGGAGGAGGAGGGGAATATCTGTTCCACCACAACCAAGGAGCTTAAAATAACTTTCTGGCAAACAACCAGAGAGGGGTGAATAAATATTCATATTATGCCTGAGTAGACAGTTTAAAAAACATCCAATTCTGATGGGTGCCCATAGGGCTGAGTATTAACATTCTGTTGTTGGAACTGGTGAACCCCAGTGGTTTTCTGAACCAGTGCAAATGTGCTTTGGGTTTGCTCTGTTGCCTGGTGTTAAATGAGAACCTCTTGGCCTCCAAGACCTGAAATCCTGGAATCTTACTTGTACAGTTTGACCTTTAAATTAAAAAGCAGGATGGAGGTTGTAAGGCTGGAGGAGAATCCCAGGCAGTTCAGAGCTGTGTAAAATATGGTGTGTGCTTCCATGTATTGCATAAATATTAATTTTCCATCTTGTTTCCTCTTTTTTTTTTTTTGCTGTACTTGAGGCTAAATGTTCAATTCTTCCAACACACAGAAAGATTAGAGACTTCCTGAGTACCAGGGGATTAAGTGACAAATAGTGTAAACAGGCAGAGACTGTACAATATGAGTTTATTTGTATTTAATGCAGTGACATAAATTAGCTGATACAGCAGCAGGCTGAAATAGGAGACTCATTTCAAGACATTGCAATAAAATCTGTGGATATAGGAAGTGCCAGGAGAGGCTCCTGGGGTTCAAATCCCAGCTGGTGCCACAGGAAATGTCTCTGGCAGCACAAGGTGTGGAAGAGGCCCCAGACAAGAGGAATGCAGATGATAATTGTGTCTCACCACCTTTCCTTTCACAGGATGAGAAAGTCCTTGTCATGCAGCTTTTTGTTCCCCAGCAGACCCAGTAAATACCTTGATGTGTGGCCAGCTTTGGTTTGGGGGTGTTGGAGGTGAAGGGATCGTGGTACCACAATAAACAGGGGGTGGCTGCTTCCCTTTTGGCTGCAGCCTGAGCTCTAAACCCATCTCTGGGTATCTAAATACATACATTTAGACACATTTTCACATGGATTTATATCTAAATCTATGTGTAAATGCTGGGTAGAGTTGGGAGATGTCTGTTGCCATCAGTAAGTGCAGCAATTCCAGTCTCGTTTTTCCATCTCTGACAAGGGCAAGTTCCACTGCCTTTATTTGCCTGTTTAATTATGAGGCACCTTTAACATTCTCCTGCTGCTGTTGGCTCATCTCATTTGGACTGTCACAGGAGGGCTCAAGGCAGTAAAAGCAAGAGAACTTTTGCTGGCTGGGATCTGTATCACTTTAGCAGGAAAAGAACACAAAGATAATGTCAGGAGGTTATTTTTCCCTCACGCTTCAGCAGACTGATAGCCTTGATTTTGTCCAGCACAGTGATTCAAATTATTTTCTATAAAATAGCATATTTTTCATTCCAAGCCTATTCCTCTGTGTGAATGTTGAAGTGCTGCCTTGCACTTAAAATTGATTAAATACTGTAAATTCTGGGCTGTTATCGAGTAACTTCCCAGAGACTTCAGATGTTGCTGCCTTTAAACCTGCACTTCTTGCTGTGCTCTCCTGGTCCTTTGGGACACAGCATTTACCCTGTGCAACAACAGTGTTGGTGGGGTGGGAATGGCCCTGGCCCACCTTGTCACCTGTGGTTGTCTCTGTGTCAACATCCCTTGGTCAGTATTGAACTCCATCCTTTGGAAAATGGGTTGTGCTTCCTCAAATCCATGGCTTTGTGGGGGGGTTTAAATCAGTGAATGCCAATAACCACAAATTCTACCAACTGTTCTCAACTCTGTCATGACTTTTGAGTAACCAGGTTATCAATTCCTTGGGGCAGGAATTCATTTTTTTCCATAGCAGCCATACATTAAGATCTTCCTGTTTTCTTTTCCAAGGAAAACTTGCAGCAGATGCTTAAATCTATTGACCTATTTAAGCACTACCCACATTTCCAGAAGCCTCCCTAATTTTTTCCCCCATCAGACACTTTGCTGTTGCTTCATTCCTATGGAAAACTCTGCCAGAAATCTGTGGCAGGTACTTTCCATACCATCCATCCCTATGTTGTGGGTCATTCTGACACAAGAGTGGCCCCTCTGTCACTCTGAGCTCTGCCTTGTCCCACCACTGCTTAAAGCCTTTAGTTTTCTTTCCTTATGGTTCAACTCAATCTCATTTAAATTCCTGGTGGTTATTCCTCAGCCCCTTAAGACAGGACCTGGGGAAGTGACACCTGGTGTTGAAAGCACAAAATATAATTTAAAAAAAGAGAGGCAGAGTTAAAAGTAATAATCCCAGAGCAGCACTTCAGGGCTGTCCATATTTTATAGGCTTTTTTGTAATTATCTTGGGTAGAACATGAGGTGTGTGTTCAACTGGTATCAAAGCCAAGAGTTTTTACACTCAACAAAAGGCTCAGAACTCTGGATTCATCAAAAGAAGTTTCATTGTTCTTAAATTTTGCTGTGGTTTTTGCTGGACACAGTTTTTATGTGCAGTCCAGACATGAATAAATATTCCTTTTCAAGCCTAATACATTAAGAAAAATCAGGCAGCAAAAGTCAATTTAGAGCATAAATTGGGTTTTCAGAATCTTTCAATCAGAAGTTTATAGGGAAAAAAAGGATCAGAGAACACCACAGAGTTCTGGAGGCTCTGATTTATTCATGAGAACATGTTATGTCTCCTCATGTTTAGGAAACAAAACTTATTTCTAAGTCTGAAAAACCTTTCTTGACTTCTAATTCATAACCAGCAGCAAACACTTGATTTTCACAACTGACAAGGAAAGCAATAATCTTTGGCCATGAAATTGCACAGGAATATATTCAGCTCTAATTGGACTATTTCCACAGACACCAATTATTTCTAGGACACAATTAAGGCTCTTTTGCTGGATTTAAGTCAAATTATGACCCACAGCACTGCATGAAAGGCACAGTTACAAAGGAGGGAGTTGGGCATCCACCACATCTCCTCCTCCCTCCCCACAACTGTGGTACCCCCAGTGCTCCAGGCTGGACTTTGCTGGATCTGCACAACAAATCCTGGGTGGAAAAACTCGAAGTAAAAACTGATGATGGGGCTGGTAACCAGCAGATACCTCAGTGTCTTTGCTGCCTTTTTGCCACAGGCACTTCAAACACAAGGTTTAATCAAGTATTTTATAGTTTCAGGCACCTCCCATGGTTATTTCCCAGCCAGGGGGGGTGTGTGTGTGGTGTCCCCATCCCCTGGGTGGGTGTGAGGAGCTCAGTTTTGTGCTGCTGTGCTGCCTCCCCTCCTTGTTCCACCTGAGGCTGGAACTCCTTTGCTTTTCCTCCAGGAGGGTTTGGAAACACTCAGGGACAGGGAGGGGGGACTGTTGGGGTGTCCTGGGCAGGGCCAGGAGCTGGAATTGATGATCCCTTGCAGGATATTCTGTGGTGCTCTGATTATATGAGCTCTGAGCCATGTTGTGAAGTTTGATGCCCAGGCTCAAACACTGAGGAGGAGGAGGAGGATGGTGGATGTCAGAGGGACCATCCCTTGGGGGATGTGCTGTAACACAAGGTCATGGGCAAAGACCTGAGTCAGGATTCACTCCCAGCAGCTGAATGAACAGCACAGCAAGAGCTGCTGCTTTCCTGTTAGGCAGAGAGGGGAAAAAAAAAAATAGGTCAACTGCTAAGGAAAGCACCAGTAAATGGCAAAAAGACATGTAAATGAAATAAAATAACAGTAATAAAATCAAATACCACTGTTTTGCTCTTAGGNAGGCACTTCAAACACAAGGTTTAATCAAGTATTCTACAGTTTCAGGCACCTCCCATGGTTATTTCCCAGCCAGGGGGGGTGTGTGTGTGGTGTCCCCATCCCCTGGGTGGGTGTGAGGAGCTCAGTTTTGTGCTGCTGTGCTGCCTCCCCTCCTTGTTCCACCTGAGGCTGGAACTCCTTTGCTTTTCCTCCAGGAGGGTTTGGAAACACTCAGGGACAGGGATGGGGGACTGTTGGGGTGTCCTGGGCAGGGCCAGGAGCTGGAATTGATGATCCCTTGCAGGATATTCTGTGGTGCTCTGATTATATGAGCTCTGAGCCATGTTGTGAAGTTTGATGCCCAGGCTCAAACACTGAGGAGGAGGAGGATGGTGGATGTCAGAGGGACCATCCCTTGAGGGATGTGCTGTAACACAAGGTCATGGGCAAAGACCTGAGTCAGGATTCACTCCCAGCAGCTGAATGAACAGCACAGCAAGAGCTGCTGCTTTCCTGTTAGGCAGAGAGGGAAAAAAAAAAATAGGTCAACTGCTAAGGAAAGCACCAGTAAATGGCAAAAAGACATGTAAATGAAATAAAATAACAGTAATAAAATCAAATACCACTGCTTTGCTCTTAGGGCTGAATGAAGTGAGTTAGGTGGTTTTTTTTTTTTCCCTTGTAAACACTTACTGATCATAAGAAATAAAACTTGTAAACATAACACAAGTGTTCAGCTTCATTAAATTTACAGCAGACAATTAATTTTTTTTTTCAGGCAATTCAAAGGTTCTTCTGTGCTGCTGATTTAGTTTAATTGAACATATTACCACAAGCAGACAATAAGAAATATATTGAAGATATCCATCTGGCTCCCTCTGCAAACCCTGTGCATTTCCTTCCCTCAGCCTGTCACAGCCCTTACTAATTGCCTCATTTTGGCTCTTTTACAATCAGTGTGATTTAGCCATTAACATGATAAAAGTCATCTTGGTGAAGAGCTTGATATTAAAAAGCATAGATCTGCTGCTTTTCTCTCTTGCCAATTCTGGACTAATCTGGAGCATTATTAGAGTGATATTTTTAAAAGCAGGAATACAAATATATTGACTCCTACCCAGCAGCTTCTCCAGGTGCTTTGTCTGGTCCTGAGGTTGAGGGTGCCAATTGGGGTGAAAGATTTGCTCTGGATCACAGGAAAAGCAGCAAATTCCTCCCACCACCTCCTCCTTTCTCCTCTGTGTCCCTCCAACCTTCAGGCTCATCAGGGTTCAAACTGCTAATTGCAAACAGTGAAGTCAAGACTAGAGCAAGCAGTTGATGCTTGTGGATGTATCTTAGCACAGAATGTGGGGAAAAAAATTTATTAGGTAAATTCAACCCTTTTATCTGTGAAAATCATATTTTTGTTCCGTGTTTGCATCTTAAACCCCAAATGTATTGCAGGGTCAGCATTATTGCAAAGCTCCCCTGCCATTAAAAATACAAGGTTAGAATAATTCCCTTAAAAGCTCAGTGCTTTTGTTTTAGGAGTGTTCCTGACCTCTCCCCAAAAGAAGGGAAAGGGGCAGGAGTTCTCCAGCATCACTAAAAGATTGGGTTGTTTAGCTCATCACTGAGGATCAGATCCATACATCAGCTGCCCTGCAGGTTAAACACAGACTCTTAATGAGACAAAAGCAGGTTAATTAACACTTTTCATCAACTTGCTCCAATTTATTTTAGCATGATCCATTTCAGAAAGGTTAAAATATTTTTCAGGGTTTGAATACAAATGAAAACCCAACACAGTTCAAATTGAACCACAGATTTAAATCCCAGTAATATGAGTGTATCTGATGATAAGTGAGTGTTTCTGTGTGTGATTGGATGTAAAATGTGAATAACCAACTGTGCAGGGCCAGGAGTTGGACTCAGGACATCCAGCTCAGGATATTCTGATTCTGTGAGCTCTGTTATGCCCAAATCTGGCATTTGCTGCTGCTGGTTTTCCCTAGACATTCTGTTTAAGGAGAAATAAATCCTCCTGGGCTTGGAAACAAGGGGTCACCTCCCAGTTCCTGCAGCTTTGTGGGTCTCAGGCAATGGAAGATCTGCCTCCTGGAGCTTTTAGTTTCATGGAGCTCTTTGGATTCCTACAAAATGAAACATGACAGTTGCACTTAACATTTTCAGTTGTGCTTAACATTTCATGGGATGTGATCCCACATCTTGTGCTTTGCTGCATTGTCAATCTACTGACACTGTGGGTTTGGTCTGCACAGCTTGTCCTTGAATAAGGAATGCAGTGGGATGGACTTGCAGACATGATTTTCATGGGAATTCCACAAATATTGGGTAAATCAGGACTGTACTCTAAGAGAAAACAAAGCAAGAGAGAAAACTGAGGGTCAGTGTAGCTTATGGTGCTGTTGTGGAAGGGAGAGAAGGTCCAGTTCTCTCCACAGACTGGGACAGGGATAGGGGAGATGAGGATCTAAACAGGACCTGCACTGGGTGGGGAAGTGACTGCTGAGCTCTGTGTAGGAAAATAAGAGGGGGGGAAAAGGAACTTTCTATCCTTGACTCAGAACAGAGTGGCCTGAGGGCTGTTTGTAACATCAGAGAGTCCCAGGAAGTGTTTAGGGAGAACACTGTGTGTTGGAGGAGGAGGAAGTGTGAGAGTGTTGAAGACAAGAATCTGGGACAGCACTTGGGGAAATACCAGCCCTTTGGTGTATTTTCTCAGAAGCAGTTTTGGCAGCAGTTCAGTGGAGCCAAACTTCTGAGGGTTTGAGCTGTTGGGGCTTTTTCTCCCCAGGCTTGGCTGGGTTACAAACAGGTTACTCAGAGGTGGCACATGGATACAGACTGGGAGGGAGGGGTTTGAGGAGATCAGGGAGTATCTACAGCACTGCTGAGCGATGGGGAGGTGGTGGTGCAGTTTTAGGGACTCCAGCAACCTCATTTTCCCTCCTTGTAATGGAGGAATTTAGGCAAAATAATTAATGATCCCATCAAAGAGAACATGGAGACTGGAGTTTCTGGTCTTCATCCCAAAATCATGGTGGCAGAGAGAACATAAGTGGCACAGGTTGTGTTCTAGGTGTCCTGTATCCCTGTGCCAGTCCTGAATACAACAGGAGTACAAATATTCATGGCTCAAAAGCAGGTTGACTCTGAAACACAAGGAATTTTGTCACTGAATTGACTTGTCATGGCTTGGGTTGGTTTTCTCTGTCTGTGTCTCACACACACACTTGGAATATGAATTTTGCTTTCATTGTGTTTGGAGTTTAAGAACCATGAAGAACTCAGGATCCAATGTGTGGGTTTAGTGCTGTGTTTTATTCCAGCTTCATTGTGAATACATCTGAATGTGGAGTTTCTTTAGAAAGCCAGCAGTGAAAGTCTGAGTTCCTTTCACGTTTGCAGTGCCCAGTTTAAAGTCTCTGTAACTAAACTGTGTGGTGACAATGGACATCATTCCCTGCAGCACAGCAACCAGTGGAAGTGTCTGGGAGAAATGCTGCAGCCCTGCAAAGCTTTGTGCTCAGAGCCAAGCTCATCCATCACTGGAACCAGGCTGAGAATGGAGCTGACCCCCTGTTCCTCCCCCTCTCTGGGTGTGTCTTTGGACCTTGATTCTGCTTTGGACATTATTTACATAAGAAAAAAACCCGTGGCTAATTTGAGGTAAAATGCCATGGAACAGGAGAAAATGTCAGGGCCACTTTTTTAATGATGTATTTTATTCAGCAGAGTAGGAGTTGGGGATCTGGAGTCCTAATGAGGGGGCTGGTCTTGCAGGTTGTTATTTTCATTGCACCTCTGATCTTGCCTCCATCCTGCCCCTTCCATCACACCCTTAGTGGGGCTCAAACAAGGCAGCAAAGCAGTGGCACATCCCTCAGAAGAAGAGTTTGTCTCCTCTGTGTGTCACTAATTAATTGGAACGAGTCACTTCCTTGCAAGGGAGCACAGGGCACTGAGAGACCGTCTCACCTCCACCAGCAAACAAATTAGACGTTTGCAGCCCAGGAAATTATGTTTAGATGTGGGTTTTTTGGGGGAAGTTCTGCTCTTGCTGTCGCTTGGTTTGTTCAGTAATAGGTGTTTGGGCCTCAGACTTGCCTGTGGTGGTGTGGAAGTCTCAATGGGGATTCAAGGAGAAGTTAATCTTAAATAAAAATATCTGCTGTGCACAGTGGTACAGGAAGACAAAACAGTTTCTAATGAAGGTCTGATCCATTTTAGAAGATGGGCAAATAAGGCAGCAGAGATTTTTAATGACTTGCTCAAGGTCACACAGACAGTGAGGAGAATTTGTTTTATTCCCAATTATTCCAAGTCTGTGCCTGTGCTGGAGCAACCTTCCTCTTTGCTCTGCACTCTTCCTCCTCTTTTGCTTATCTAATTATCTATTCATGGGAATTCTGTTGAGCTTAATTGTTCACATTTGGTTGTGATTCAAAGCCTGACTGTTCAGCCTGGTGTTTAAGGGGTTGGTTCCCCTGCTGTGCTCCCCTGGCAGGAGCCTGGGTACAATTCCTTTGGGAATATTGATAAAAAGAGCTAAAATCCCCCCTGCCTNCTCTCCCTTCCCCATGCTCTTATAATAAACTCATTGAAATGTTGTTCCAAAAAGCAGTGTTTTCACAGGAACAGTACTCAGTCTCATGTAACAAAGATCTATATTAAGATCCATAGATTGAATCTAGATAAAATGCAGTCACTGTGACTGCTGACAACAAGAAGATTCCCCCCTGCCTTGCTCTTGTTTTCCATGTCTGCCCATTGCCTGCCTCAGTTTTTGTCAAATCCTGAGGCTTGCAGCTGGGTTTATATATGTCCTCTTGTGCTGCCTTCATTTCACTTAAACTTGCAGGTATTTTTTTGCTGTTGTATATTTTTCCACAAGTTGTAATGTAATAATGAAAAGAAATAGTATGAAATAGTCAAAGCTTGCCCTGTTTTCAGAGTCAGCAGTAGGTTCTCTCCTCCAGTTCCCCTTCCTGACACAAATGGCACTTTGGAAGATAAAATGTGTCTTGGGCTGCTTGAGAAATGACCTGTACCCCAAAGCCTGGCTTATCCCAAGGCACTGCTGACAAGTGCAAGGCTTGATCCACAGGATATTAAGGATGGATAAGCTATGGATCATTCCCTGGGAAGCTGGAAAGTCCACCTAGGGATTTGCAGGCTATTCCCTGAGTTTGACAGCTCAAGAGGCATCTGCTCCTAATGACTCTTAATTTGGGATTTGCTCTAACCCTCGGTCCTGATGAGGAGGGTGTGGATAATAGACACAGAATTCCTGGAGGAAAGCCCTAAAATACCTCAAAAATGCAAAGACTCTGCGACTCCCTCCATGATTCTGCAGTTTGAGTGCCTGGATATCCCGTTATTGCTGCTCTGCTGCTTTCTGAAATCCTTTGATTTATGGTCATTGCTGTTCAAGACATGGCAAAGCCCCAGAAATGACCCATCCCAGCTGGCTGAGCTCTCCCAGTGTTGTTGGGCACTGTGTCCATGGGCTGCACAGCCTCCCACTGGCACAATTACCTGTGCTTGGTGGGACAAGGGGAACAGTGATTGATCCTTGGAGTGCCTTGCAATTTATCAGAGATTAGATATGATTTCTCCTGTATCTGATTAACCTTCTGGGGAAGATGGCCATCATTTCTGCAATGACAGTAGATTATTCCCCACTTGAAAAGACAGATATCAGCTGGTTGCAATCAATAGCCCACAAAAGGTGACACCTTGAATTCACTGGGTTATCTGTAAAACGTGTCTCAAAGGCTCCAATCGTTTGTCAAACACGGCGATTTCAGTCGAGGCACCTCTGGAAGTGAAGTGGCTTTTATTTTAGTCTGAAATGCAAAGAGATGTTTGGGGTTCATGGTGTAATCAGCCACTGTTGGATGCTGCTGGAAAGAGCAAGGACAAATTTCTGTGAGGCACAGATTTGATTGTCATTTCCAGACCCCATTACATATGATTTTCTTTGTGCCAATTGCGTGGAGAGAGCTTGATTTGATCAGATTGCCTTGCACTGGGTAAAATGGAGGTTAAAATGGAGTATTGTGCCCTCTCATCGTGTAAGTAACACTCTCTGCACTCTCCACGCACTGGATATATTTTCATATATTTTTGTCTTTGAATTTGCTCTAAATGGCACATCCCTCCCCAGTATCTTTCCATGCAGTTCCATTCTTAATGTGTTTTCAGATTGAAATTAACCTTCATTTATTATTCAGCCACACAGAGAATGCAGATTGGAGTGTGCAGAAATGCAATCCCCTGATTGACTGCCTGGGCCCTGCCTGGGCAGTGGGAGGCATTAATTCCTGGGAGGGAGACTCTTACATCAAGTTTAGACAGTTTTCAATCTGTGGGAAGCTCTTTTTCAATGTCAGATGAAGAAATATGTTAATAACTTGTGGCTCGACTGCAGTTCAGCTCTGAAGGAAACTGGGAAGGAAACTGCTGTTGAAAGGGAAGCTGCAGCACTGGATGGACAGGACACACAGGATTGCAGCCACAGGGAATCACATCCAAACTCTCCTCTTAAAACAACCTTTCCCACCCTGACAGAGAGCAGAGAAAGGGGCACCCAGCTAAAAATAACCCTGTTGGTTCTGATATGGCAAGACTTAGGCCAAGTGAACTGCAAGATAAGGATCCTCCTTCAGGAAAGCAATTTTAGCATGTCCTAAATGCCCTAAATGCTGAATTGGAGTCTCTGCCCTTCCAGGAAAGATCAGATGTTCCATCCCTGCTTTCCCTAATCCCTGTTAAATCATGGCCATGTCTCCCTGCCCTCTTTGCCAAAGATTGTTCTGCCTGATTACAGATCCAGACCACTAATCCCACCCATTTCTAAAATCAGGGCTAAGTGACTTTAGACCCAGGCCTAAAGCCCCTTTTCTGAACTGATAGTGTCCCCTTTTAATAGGATTATCTTTGATTAGGCTGACCCAGCAGGGTGCACTGTAAGTGCTGGGGAATTTCCTGTCCAGAGCTGTGCTTGTAGGTCAGTTCCTTGTCTGGGAGGTGTGGAATAGCTGATTTCAGGGGGGAAAAGGGGATATATTGACAAAAGAGCCTTGTGCCTGTTCCTAAAAGTCTGTATGTGACTCATCCCAGTTCATATCTGGGATATTTTGAAGTCCAAAATTGCAAATATTTCCCTTTTGAATCTCAATTGTGGCCATGCCCCAGGAAGTGCTCAGTCTGTAAAGACAACTGTAGTTTGCTCTGCTCAGTCATCTTGGCTGTTGTTATTAATTGTTTTTTAATCTCTTTAGTCCAGGGGTGTATTTTCCTCTCTTCTGCTCATCTCACAATGTCTGATGGTGCCCAGAGCTCCCAGAGCTTCACTGATGAAGTCTCAGATGCTTTTGACTTTATACTCTTGGAGAAATGTTTTTCATTCACAGGGAAAGAAACATTAGAGCCCATTTGAGTATTTTCCTGGACTTTGATTCTTTGGTTGCTCATAGAAACCAGATGACTCTCCCTCCAAGATTGATCTTTATTATCTCCAGACATGATTTGCTTTGGAATCAATACAATAATGTAAAATGTCATTGCAAATAGGGGACATTGATCTGCAATGCATTTATTAACTCCTGCTGATAAAAGGCAAAACGAAAATGGGAAACATGCTGGCATTCCAAAAAAAAAAGGAGGAAAAGTAAGTCCCATCTACAAGAAAAACACATTTTCAGAGCTTGTACAGGAAACAAAGATTTATCTTTGATACAATTAAGGTAAACCTTAATTAGTGCAAATTTGCACAATTACCTGTGGGCTGTGGTACAAGGAGAACACTGATTGATCTTTGCAGTTTATCAAAGATAAAGGTTTGCTTCCCAAATCTTGTACAGGAAAGGGTTTATGCAGATAAGGAAAGAAAAAGTATCTGGATCTTTAATACTAATTTAAGAGAATTAGGGAAGTAATTAATCTGCCCATAACCAAAGCCATGAGTATTTACAACAGACTTTTCCTACTCAGGCAAAAGAGGAAAGGGGAGAAGGACCCCACACCTCAATACAGGTCAAAAGCTGGACTTGATGACCTTGGAGGTCTTTCCCAACCTTAATGATTCCATGTTTCTATAAGATCTTTCACAAAATTCCCATTATCTTCCATTAACCACATTTAACAGCATGAAAGCACGAATTTGGCTGAAGTGAAGGCAAGGCTGGAAGAAGAAAGGAAGGAATAAGCCTTTGCAAGGCCTTGGAAAATTTCCCTTGGAAGTAGAACAGTCTGAAGGAACCATTAATTTGGGGGCAGGTTTTTTTATGCTTGATAAATATGTCAAAACTGAGTTTTGCCTTCTCTTCCTTCTCCTCTGAGCATTTCTGTGCTGGGATAGATGTCTAAATAAGCATTTAGGTATTAACTGCACAGGGTTCAGCAACCAGCACTGGAAATGCTGACATTATCTCTCTTTTTTTTTTGTTTTAATCTGTCTGTGAATGCTCAATTCCACTGATTTGAGGCCAACAAGAGGAGCTGCATCTCCTGAGCATGTTACAGTTCAGCCTTTCATTAGAGTCAAATTCTCTGTATTCCTGCAGCAGCCAGGGCTGCCAAAGCAGATCCCTTTGTTTACTGAGGACTTTGATATCCTTAACTGAAAGGCACTGTGGGTTTTAGCATTGCTGAATCCATTCCCTGAGGAGCAGACACACAGCCCCTGGAGCTGAGCCAAGCTGGACAGGAGCACATTTGGGAATGGGATGCCCAACAGGCACCCAACACAGGCAGGATAAAACCCTCTGCTCCGTGGAAATCTTGTGACATCCCTTCTTGCTTTCCCTGCTCCTCTTGTATCTGTGGGGAGCAGGGAATGGGCTGGAGCTGTGTCAGGGCAGGGGCAGGTTGGAGCTCAGGCCAAGGTTCTGCTTTGCCCAGAGGGTGGGTGGGCACTGCCCAGGCTCCCCAGGGCAGTGGGCACAGCCCCAAGGCTGCCAGAGCTCCAGGAGGGCTGGGATGATCCTCTGGGACACAGTGGGGACTGTTGGGGACGGGTTGGACTGGATGATCCTTG
>VYZS01076461.1:0-10435 GCA_013400695.1 Neodrepanis coruscans | reverse complement strand
TTTCTTATCTCTGAATTGTTCATAACAAGAGCTAAGTAAAAATTACTCTTCATGTTTTTTACATGAGCTTTCAAAGTTGGTTCTGGGTGGGGTGAATATTGCATCAACACCAAGTTAAAACTTATCTTTTGTTCTTTTTTTTTTTTTTTAAGAAATGGGGATATAGATTCCAGGGAAACAGTCTTCCTTGTGAGACAAAAATTGGGTAAAGTCTAAGGTATTAAATAGGATTGGAGTATTTGAAATGTAAGTCTATGAAAAGTCTATGTGCTTTACTTTTTCTTTCTTCCTAAAAAAAAACCCCAAACCCAGGACTTTTAAGTCAAACAAGTTGATGATCCTAGACGTGGAAATTGGAATGGACTTGCAGCCTGTTCCTAGCTGTGTAAAAACTAGGGAAGTGAAAGGTGAAAAGCTCTGCAGCCCCACCTCTCCTGGTAACCCTTTCCTGCTGACAGCACTGTCACTCCAAACAGGCTGCAGCAAGTGATGCAGGCACAGAGCAACCCCTAGTTGCCTGTGCTACTGGCAGATTCTCTCTCTTGGTTGTCACAGGCTTCTTTGTGGTTCCTCTTGTTTTGGAAGATGAACTAAGGGGTGAGGGTAGGATAGGTGTCTTATCAAGACTGTTAATTTTGGCTTCCCAGATGAAGGAGCTAGGCATTTCCTACTGGGAAGCCTCTTGCATATATTTTTGTGTCAGGATCCCAAAACCAGAGTATAACCTCTAAAGCCTGGAAGTCTGTAGTGAGAAGATGAAATCTTCTCTGATGTGTACCATCACATGTAACAAAACACCCCAGCTGTGGGGATGGGAACCTGTTTACTCCTTATTGCATGCCTGTAATCATTCACAGCAGCAGTCATGCTATGGACAAATATTCTGTTTCTATCCATTTCCTGATCTATTAATTCAGCTTTTCCACTTCTCTTGTAAGAACTGTCTTCATGGACAGCTATCAACTACTTGGTTACTTTCAAGTCTTAATACATACAGTTAATGGTTTGCCTTGTCTGAATCCACCCTTACTTACCCCTGTATTCTTTTAGTGTTCATTAACAGCTACTGTTAAACGAACCTCACCCTTGCTAGACAGAAAATAAGTTCCAACAGGACTGCTTTGTTGCTTAAAGAGGGGAGAGAGTCACTTGGGAACTTTAACTTGTAGCTCTTTGGTAATGCCTGCTCTTTTGGACAGACCTGAATATGTACAACATTTTTTGTGCAGTGCTTTGGACTCTGGGAGAGCTGCCTCTGCTGTTGCTTTGTGGACTGCTAGCACGGCAATGACAGTGTTGTTTTGGTTTGGGGGAAATGGACATAGAAAATGTCTTGGGCATCACTGTGGAGTATAGCCACCACAAACTCCAGATCTTTGCCTTTTGTAATGATGCTTCCTGGACCATGCTCTACCTCAATATGGCAGCCACCAAAACCAAGATGCTGCTTCTCTGCCTGAGCAAGCAATGGGCAACACAGCCTCTAAAATCTGCCTTGCTTGGGGGCTGAGAATCCCTTGGGCTTCACAATTTAGGTTCTCTCTTGGCTTTCTTCCAGGAACACAGCGTGGGTCCATTCTTGCAAGGGAAAGGCAGGGTGGTTGGCAGCACAGCAGTGTTTTGTATACACTACACTCAGCGCTCAAAAGGCTAGTGCCGAACATGGGGAATTTCACATGGCTCAATTCCCTTCTGCCCCAGGGAATGTGGTTGTCTCTTCTCTCAGCAGAGGGCACTTACAAGGGTATGTTTCATGCCAGGGAGGGGACTGCCTCTGTCCTCTTAGTCTCATGTGAGTTGGGCCATTCTAAATGTTTTGGCTACCAGGGTGGGAAGAAAGGAGGCCTGAACTGTCTATTTGAAGAGTTGTGGGTTCATGCTCCCTTTGGTCACATGCTGACTCAACTGGAGGCTTGGGGAGTGCTCCTGTCCCAGCATCACCCCATAGCCTGCTCCTTCTGAGAAGACCTGATCTGCCTCTCATGCTCCCTGGGACTCCTGTCAGGCAGGGAAGAAGACTGAGCCGAGCTCTTCTTCATGAACTGTTGGACTACTGACTAAATTAAGGTACGAATAAAAATAGCCTACACCCATATCCTCCACCCACCTTGAGCTCTTTTAGAAAAAGGGAAGAAAAGAATTATATTTATTGCTGCATTTTTGGACACCTGATCTGGAAGGTGGGCAGATTGAAAACACCTGCTGCACTGAGTCCTTAGAGAAGAAAGTCAGAGATGTTCATCTAGTCATTGCAAAGGACTGAAGTCCTTTGGATGCTGCAGGCTTTACAAGGCTTGGAAGCCTTTGGTTTGCTACTAAAGCCAGTGACAAGCACCTGGGAATCCTGAATAAATCATCGACACAAGTGATTTTAACATAGAAAGTCAATTAATGGGGGGAGAAATCCAACATCAGTTAAAACTATTTTACAAACTAGAAGTTGAATAAGGCAAAACACTGTCTTCTGTCTCCTTGAACTTTGTCCTGACCTGCATGAGCAGCATGGCTTGTACAGGGAGTGACAGGGAGTGGACACATAACAAATGTTTCCCCAAAGTGAAATCTGTGTGACAGCTTTATTTCTCATGATATTTGTTCAAGTAGTTCATCATGCTGTGGTAAATTTACTTAGTTGCTATCCAGGAAATACAGGTAAATAGCATGCAATCATATTGATGATACTAAACAAAATATTCCTTTCGATTGTGACTGCACACCATTGGCATCTTGAGTGCCCATTTTGTGGTAGGGGAAATGCCTCTGACCCAAGAAAACCTAAAAAATGAAGCAAGAGACCTAAGAACTGCAGTCTGAACCATCATACCCAATCCTCACTTTTTATGTCATTATGAAGGGACTGTCATTAACATACACGCACAATATAGGGGTACTGTTATGCTTAAGTAACTGATTATCTTAAATTTTCCCTAACCCTAACATCTGGAAAAAGCTGTGGCTGTACAAAACACCGTCTATTTCTAATTCTTTATACAGCTCTAGCACCTCTCACCCTAAAAAGGACCTTGAACTCTGAACCATGACTACCTTCCCATTCCCCCTGAAAGACCACAGTAAATGAGGTCATCTTAGAGAAGTCCAGCTGTGTGATAGCAGCTGCTGCCTTATGCTCCCCTAAAGGGAAAGTGGGGCCTGGTTTTGGGTGTGATGGGACCAAGTGGCTGCAAGCCTTGCATTTTCTGTGTCTCAGTGCCCTTTGCTGTTCTTGTAGAGGTGGTTCTGTAGCAGAGGGTCCCAAAGGACACAGCAGCCAAATACAGCCTCTGATGGAGTGAAAATTTGTGCACAATTCAGAACAAGTACCCTTTTACAATAACCTCTAGTAAAGAGGAATTGGGGAGAATAAAAGAACTAATTGGGTCTGCATCAGGATGCTTTAGTACCAACGCTAAAATTTGGCCAAGGAAATGAAGATCACACCTTTCTGTTGCACACAAATAAACCACTATTTCCAAGGGATCTCTCACAACTAGCTTTGGTGGGGATTTATCACACATACTGTCCAAACCTGAATGCACCTGGCTTCAGTATGGGATCCTTAGTGATTGTTTTTTGGGGTTTGGGTGGGGTTTTTTAATATTCCATTTTCAGCTGGAAACTACTGATGTGACCAAAGTCCGATTCCTTTCAGCAGTTTCTCCCTTCCTCCCCCCACCTTTTCGCACTCCCTGAGGTCTGACCATCTGGAAATCCTCCTCCACCTCTTCATCATGTGTGAATTTCCACCTAGGGCTGAAAGTGTCACTGTACTAAAGTGTGATGCATTAACACATTGAGGCAGAAAGCAGAGGGGAGTTGGGGATTATAACACTTCATGACCCACTCCACAGTCGTTCTATGATTTAATCATCTTTATCAGCTTGTATCCTTTTCTTTGTATCCCATATTTTCCCTGTATCCATTATTAAAAAATTTCCATAATTAAAAAAACTCCAACTCTCTACACAAACAAGTAGAGTGCGGAATCATGTATTGAGACTCGGATCAACTGAAAAAGGCAGATATCTTGTGGAAAACATGCCTCACTTGAACAGGCTGAGAGACCTAATTGCTTTTTCACAATGAAGCTCACTAATTATCAGTATCTCCTATTGTAAACTTGGGGTTTTTCCTGACAGCTCTCATGCATGTACTCTGAGCAATAGTAATTTTTATACACTTACATATATAAAGTATAACCAGTTATAATGCTATTTTGCACCGAAATGAAACCAAGTTCTGCAAACTATGTGCTGTGCTGGTTTATTTGATAGAATGGAATAGAAAATTCACTGGTTTGGAAGTCAGCTGCCTAGCCTTCTAACTAAATACTGAGGCTTATTATGCTTCATAAATAAATATATATATATATTGTGGCTTGGTTGCTGTAATCATCTTGGATGTAATAATGTTACTAGCCTCAGGCCTATATTTATTAAGATTTTAATTTAAAATCTTTCTGTCCTTCAGCATTTAAACAGAGGAAAACCCCATCTCGAGTAGCCAAAAAAAAAAAAGTTCATCCTTTTCTTTTACATGCATTCCCCTCCCCTAGGCCCTCTCTCTAATCTTTTAAGCAAAAAGACCTAGAACAACGTACTTTCCTGTTGTAGCTCTGTACCTTCCTAACACTTCAGTACCCATGTATGTTTGGTAGATCCAATGGCTGTTGAACATGATCCATGTACTTCTGTACTTTATATTTGACGCACTGGTTTGTTTTCTTATCCTTGTATAATAGTACCAGTGTATTTCACAGGAGTATTTCCACATATTTTGATTTATTCTTAATAATGTTGTCACTAAGGATCTAAACCACAGCAATAAACATTGGAGGGGCAGGCAAGACCATTACTTAGATATGGCAAAGCGTTGTGGAGAAGTTTTAGCATTATTCTTTGTTAATAAACTGCCACACTTCTGAGGAGATCATGGCAGGGAAATAACAGAACAAGGAGACCTGCTTGTAACCTGGAGAGTGAAAAGCTGTCACAGTGTAAGTGCTTTTTCAGGTGTTTTGGAAGAAATGGCAGATGTTAGATTCAAGTCATACAGAGTTTGCAATCCATTTTTTTTTAATCCCACAGCATATTCAAAATATTCAAGTGCCAACTTAGATACTGAACAGGGCAGAGAGTGACTGAGGAATTTTTCCTAATAACTCTCTCATACGACTTAGTAGCACTGAAACATCAGCAACGGGTGGTAGCAGAGGTCCTCGCTTGTAGCTTATGCCCAAGAAGCAAACGTGGTGGGTAAGGCAGTCTGAATATACTGAATATATTAGAGGCCTGCAATGGCTAAATAGCAGTGGGCAAATGACCGTGAATCATGTGGGCCAGCTCTCAGCTGGGAGAACTCTATAGACCTCTACTAACTGTGACAGTGCTACTGCTCTGCCCCAGTGGAAGATCCTCCTTGCTTGAACTGGGGCACTTTGGTGCCATTACAAGAGCCCCTTGCTCCTGGCCCTAGTAGTGAGTGCATCAGTCAACCATATCACAAGCATCTTTCAACTCTCACTCTGATGTTCTTGTGCAAACAGCTGAACTGCACAACAGTTTTTGTTTAATATAATAAGACTCCTGGAAACAAAACTAGACAATTTAAGTATGAAAAGATTGAAAATTACTTTTAACATGCAGCATCAAGGCCATGTCATTTGTGTCAAGCTCCATGCAAAAGATGAATTCCTGAATGCTGCTTTCCTTCATTCCAAAGCAACTTAGAGGGTTGAATACTGTCATCCTCAACTTACAGCTAGTGGAGATAGGATGAAGAGGAAAAAAATTCAGGCCTAAGCACAAGTCTTCTGGCTGCAGCCTGTCCCAGAGGCAGTAGGTATAGACACTTCTTCTACATTTTGTTACTTGCTTGTAGAAAAGAGAAGGTAGCTTTTGTTCAGGAACTCATCAAGTGCTACTGATTGTCCGTTATGAAATAACTTGAGTTTCTGTACTCCGTTTCTCTCACAGCACTGCAAAGGTACCAGCCATTTTTTGATTCTAAGCTCCCTTTAAGATTGGAGGGAAACCTCTCGCTCTTGTCACAACTCCCTGGTAATCAATACTTTTCTCAGGACAGCTGATTTTAACATTGCTCCATCCCAGTGTTCATTTTCTATATCTAGTAGATATATCAATCACTGGTGGATGTATAGAAGAAATGCACCTGTGGACTTCTAAACACATTGCCTCAGTGAGTACTGTTCAAATTAAAAGAAGTCAAGTTTTAACTATTTTGTTTACTACTTAAATGCAGATTTTATTTTTACCCAGTTTGCTACTTTGCAAGCCTTTTGGTGTGAACTTAAACAAACATGAAAATCATGTTCTTTAACAGTATGTTAAAAGTGCTTATATGTTAAAAGTGCTCACCACAAAGCAGACACTTCTTTGTTGGGCAACCAGCACAGCTTTTTCATGTTCTCTATGTGTCCTCACCCGCCCCAACCTATTTAGGTCAATACAAGCAACTTCAGAGTAAGTCACTGCCTGGTTATAAGGCTACGGCTTTGGACTGCAGAGGACAAACTGTGCAAGAAAAACAAGAACACTTCTGTGCCATCAACAAGCAGCGGATAGCTTTTAAATATCACAGGAGGTATCCACCTGATGGTGTTTGGTCCCTTTGGAGATTAAAGCAGATCCCTGAACTCAGCACCTTTGCTAAAGGGCTGCTTTGTGTGGAGACCTGCCTGAGGCGAGGTACCTGCCCGCATTGCGTCACCAGCACGAGATCCACCTGCGCTTCACTCCCCACAGTGAGCCTCGGTGCTTGGCTGAAAACCTTCCCAGAGCATGGAGGGGTCATTGAAGAGGATCAATCGGCTAACATGTTGCCCATGAAGTGCCTCAAGGTAGCTGAGCTGAAGGCAGAGGGGCTACAGCCGTGCTGAAGCAGTGCAGTGGGAGCAGACAGCTGAGGCTGTGAGTATATCCCTGCAACCTTGTCCTGCTGTCTCCTCCATGTCCCCATCCTGCCTGACACTTGTGCTGAGAGCTGGCATTCAATAGGTACTCTTCAAAACCTGTTAAGGGCCCTATTCTATCTCTCTGTGATTCATCTTCCATATTATTCTTGTACCTGCTTTAGATAAGGAGTTCCCAGTTTGGTCAGGTTTTTTTTTTTGTATCTGCTAAACCCCCTTTTTCCAAGTGCTCTTCAGAGGACCTTTTCTTTTAGAGAGAGCAAATCTCTTTTAATGGACAGTTTTCTGTTAAAGTGTGGGCAGGAACAAAGGAGCAAGATTAACCTTTTATTGCTTTTTTTCCTTTTTATGAGTTAGGTCTACATTTGCCAGTTCATAAACTGTCTAGGTCATTTAGAATGGCATTTACCTATTTTATTTTTAATAGGACTTTCCTTTCTACTGAGTTATGATGCTTTTGAAACATCCACTGTTTTCATCACAGTTAAGAAGTAATTTTGTGTAGTGAGGAATGAGTCTGATTACAGATACATCATTTCATCTGAAGTTAAAGAATGGCATGAATACAAATTCCAGATAGAGCACAGCACTCCCAGCCTGCCCCTGTAACTCTGTATCTCAGTTTCTCTATATTTCCTGCAAGATGACAATGGCTACCTTGTAAAAAGCTCTTTCAGATATGAAGCAGAAGTATATATTTCAAGGTCTAGCCTTGAAACTTTTGTGGGATAGCAATGCTCTTCTGAAGTGCCATTTAAAACAGATTGCGTTACACTACGTGCAAAAATCCTCCATATAGATACAGCTATATGAGCAAAAAAAAAAAAAAAAGGTGCTTTTGCCAGTATAGCCTATTTTATTTGGGAAACGCTTGCAGAAAAAGATGCTTGTGCTAGTAAAACTTGTATTTGCTGGTTATCAAAGGAGAAGCATTTCTAGTGCAAACCAGACCTCTTATATATGAAGCTTTTACTCAGTTCAGTCATCAGTACAGTAAAGAAAATCCTTCCTCAAAGGGATTAGTAAGGTTACCTAATAGATATTATTAATGGCTTAAGAGCATAAAAGGTGCTAATGTAAACTGTTTGTGGTCCCAACTGAGGCCATCATGGAATCACAGAGGAGTGAGGGAGCTGCCTTGTGCCAGTGCTGTGTGCAGTTTCTGGAGCTTCCCACCAATTCAGAAAGGTGCACAGCTGCACTGACTGGCCTCTCCAAAAGTGTGACTTCTGCATCCACCACCCCTGCGAAAAATGTGCATAAGCCAATATCTAGGTTATAGAGGAAGAGTTATATCTAGAAAGACCCTGATTGAGCAGGGAGGTTGGATCAGATGACCCCATGGGTGGCCTCTTCCAACCTTACCCATTCTATGTTCTGTAGTTCTTTGATGTCTTGGAAACACGTCGATTCACACTGGCCGAGGATCTCAGTGTATACTGTTTTCATTACACTAGGAGCTTTTTATAAGCATCAGATTCTAGTCATGAGACTTGATGATTCTACAGAAAATACCCTCCGATGCTGTACTTTCTCACAGCAGGGCTCCCTGGCTAATCGTGTGCTTGCCCATCAAACACAAATCTCAGCCATTTCCTTCCCAGTTTTCCCCTGCATTTAATGTATGGAAAAGCATGACCCTGAATCAGATGAATAGCAGCCGGTTTGAGAAGGTGTGTGTGAAAATGTATCCTCACGCAGATGAGCTCAGAACAAATAGAATAGAAGGGAGGAGGGGAGGAGACCAGAGAGGGGGAGGATGAAGCTACCCTTTCCCTGATAGTTCAGCCACTACGTGTAAGCAACAAGTTTATGCCCAAGGGAAAGAACTGAAAGCTGAGGAAATCTTAAAATTAATAGAGCTTTATGGCTCAATCAATAGGCCATGCTCCCTGAGCTAGATTAGAAATCAGATGGCACATTTCTTTCTGTTAACCCCGTTTGCTCTCCCTGAAGGCTCTTCTGCCTGAAAGCAGCTGAGGTTTGATTAAGTTCTTCTCTAGGAAGAAGACAGAGAAACTCCATTGTGTGAGAACTGCTTCCAGAATGGTGTGTTGGACACACTTTAAATAACAATAGAGGTTACTAGTGTATTAGTTTGCTAGTAATTTTGAGAGAAGATAAGTCTTCCCAATATTTGAATATGCAAAATGGCTTTGGCTAACCAAGAAAAGGGGGGGGGGGGGGCAAAAGCCACTGCAGTGAATAACAGGGATGATTAAAAATCACCATATGTAAAAAAGACCTCTACGTTGTTTTACTATCAGAAATACCTTTGCAGATTTGTTATCCCCACTAAACCCATGATATTTTCCCTCTGCATCATTTCATTCTCACTGGGGCAATGAAATACTTGTTTCCAAAGGGAGATGGACCATGTTTGCACCTGTTTCTTGTTTGACAGTGACCTCTATGAACCAGTCATCACTGTTCTGCCTGTTGTTTTCTTGTTAGCTCTTTGCTGTCAAATTAATTACTGTGAAGTACTAAGCTTGTTGCATTCACGTGCTCTTATTAGCTCACAGGATGTCAGAGTGATTGGATTTTTAGCATTATTTCTTTTTTTACATTCCAGGCTTTCCATTCAAAACCTGTTACTGGCAGGGAGGAAATACTGTACCTAAGTCTGATGTCCCATCAGGGTAGCTCCAGGGATGCTGAGGATTTACAAAACTGTATCTGCAATTAGACTTAATTTACATTAAACCCAACACGAAAAATCAGATTGGATTGCAATGTGACTTTGAATCACAGCATTAAATGTCTTTCCTTTTGCAGTACAGAACAGGAAAGAAAGTATTTATGATGAGAATAGCATTTGTTCCCTCTATTCTTAAAAAATAGTAACAAGCTGATCCTCCAGTTGACCCTCTTCAGGCTCCTGTGTTGCTTGGATCAGTGACAACTAACAGCACTCACATGTTTGTAGTCCAGGGATATCCGAGAAGTTTTGTTCTTCTCTTCTCAAAACGAAATGAGCAGAAGAGATTCTTTGCTGTCATGCTTGAGACTTGTGTGTCCTGCATCTGTCCCTTGAAAACCACCAATCTGGCTCGCTGAAAAAGATGAGGGTCTTGAGAATTTTGTTTTTATTCTCGAAGGTGAATTTTTCTTCGGGATAAAAACACAAACCAAAACCAACCAAACAAACAAAAAACCCAACCCCCCCCAAAAAAAGTAGAGGCGATTAGAACGGCCGGCAGCTCCGCTGCCTGGGCAGACGGAGGCTCAGCCCAAGACGCTCCTTCGTCCAGCGCAGGGCCTCCGCCTCTGCGGGACCCGACACCCCGGCCGGGCCCGTGGACACTTCCCCACCGCCCGCCACCGCCGGGTCCGCAGTGCTTTGGCCCGGCCCCCGCCCGCAGTTCGCGCGGGGAAACAAACAAAAAATGTCCCGCTGTCCCCGGTCCCGCTCCCACCGTGACCCCGCCCGGCCCCACCGCCGCTTCCCCGCGAGGCCCAGAGGGGGCGCTCTCCGCCCAGGCTTCCCCGCCGGCGGCGGCGCGC